>DWLR01001828.1:0-17009 GCA_018246295.1 Papilio alexanor hazarajatica
TGCTGCTATAAAGGGGGGGGGGGGATCGGCCTCCGGCACCTCACTCATCAGACGAAACGCGGAATTACTTCCACTTCTCGCCTGTTTTCTGTGAGGTAGTGGTATTTCAACGGTCGAGCGGGCCATTCGTGAGAAGGGATAGAGTCCGCAGCAACAGATGCTGCTGCGGACTCTACCCCTTATATTTACCGTATTTAATCATGAAGTACCTATTTGTATTTATTGTTCACAGGAAAGCCTTTCAAAAGTCCACGTTGCAGTTAAACTCCGGCATGTATATGTACAGTGACACAAACAGAAATAGACTTCACGTGGACCAAGTGTGCAAAGGTTATAATGTTGACAGTTGTGGACCGCCCATCAATTTGTTTCTTCTACCAGAAATTTACAGTGATTTTGGTAAGTTATATCTATCTATGTAAATGAAAGTTTGTCATTGTTTGTTTGTCCTTTCCTTTCCTAAACCATTGATAGATTGAGAGGAAATTTTGTGGGGTGTTCTGGTGACGCCCGCGATGATTTCTGACTCGAAAAATCTTTGCACTATGCTTTGATATTATTTTGACTTTTGAGATTTTTTTTTATTTTACGCGGCAGCGTGCAACGCATGCTGGCTTCCGCTTGTAATTATTAATTTTAGCCTCTATTTACAAGGTTTATTTATTAACATGGTTAAAGGTAATGAATAAACTAAAATAAAAATTTCGCATTTTAAAACGATTTTACGTAGCTGAGATGTAATTAATGGTAATTGTAAAAAGTTTTATTTTATAAATAGTATACCTCAACAACTCTTTAATAGTTATTCTTTCCGTATTCCTCTGCAAGCAAATACTGCATTTAGGTTTTTTTATTAAACCGATGTCCTCATGAATGTCGGTCAAAAATCTAACATTATGCGGCAATAAATATTGCATGTCGCACAAAGCTCTAAAAAATTCATAGTTATTATATGATAGAGATAATGCTCTATGGTGTCAAAATTGTGGGATTGTCTCGTACTATATTAATTAATTATTAGCAATGTGGTCGTCAAATCAAAATCTTCACCTATATGCTTTTATCGGCGCGCGTAATTAATCATTTTATTACATTATTACAGATAACAAGGATATATACCGAGGTCACCCAACATTCGAACAACTAGCGAAGAGACTTATTTGGCTTGTGTTGGGAGTGAATAGGCATCAGATCACAAATGTACCAAATCTCTCAGAAAGGGGCTGGTTCCAATACTGCAATAAAGCGTGGGAAACAATAAGAAAATGCACATTTTTCATTGAATACGAAAGATTGTTACCTTGAAAATAGTTTTCCTCGATATAAATTGATTTGATTACGTTGATAAGACGCAGGTGTTGCTCGTAAATAATACATATGACAAAGATCAAAAGAATTTATTGATAACATGAAATGCCTCTTTGTCGTAAATAGGTATTGGACCTAATAAAAGTTTTTTTGTTATACAAAATGGTTTGATTATACCCCCTTTTGCATGGTAGACGCCATAAAGAATAAGTTGGTCATCTGATGTTTTGTGACCAACACTCGGTCTATTACAACTGTTAAGTTTGCATGCCATTCTTTTTGTAAGAGTACTTCCTCTTACAAAGAGGGGATAATTTAAAAGAGACAGGGATAGAAAGGGGATTAGATCTTTTATCCAACTGACAGAAGAATAATGTTTTATTTTATTACATCATATGACTCCTCGTCATATGATTCGTATTATTCCTGGGAATGTTTTGGGTATACAATCAGACGGGCTTATTGTTTTTTTTTGTGAATTGTTGCTTGTTTCACTGGTATACACTGTTAATAAGAGGTTTGCGCCGTTGGTCTGGAGGTTTGTACGCGTGCTGGTAAACGCTCGCCAGTCGCCAATGCTCCGGATAGCCCGTGGCGTTTGCGTCGCGCCAGATACTAAACGGTGGCGCCAAAGTAGGTATCGTATACGATTTCTTAGTGTACGGATGGCGCATTTTTGGCATCTTTATATTCTTCGAATCTTTCGAACTCACGCTTTGTACAGAATTTGGATTTCCTGCTTTAAACGCAAATTTATAGTCCTCCTTTTGCTTCGAATCTTTTAAAATTTTAACGCCGTTACACGATAAACAATGCTTATGTTTGACGTTATTCGAAGAGTTATCTTTTGAATGTTTAATAATTGATTCGTTCGGTGAGCTTTGGTGTAATTTGCCTTGAGCGAGTGGAGTTTTTTCATACGATTCCAAACTATTCCTCTTTTGATGAGCACCCAAATTGGCGTTCTTTTCGTTGTTTGAATTCCAAGCGTCTTTTACTGGTTGTAACTTATCAGGTCTTTTGCTTACAGAACTCGGTGTGCCACAGCCGTGGACGCCATCACATTTATCGTTTCTGACGGACGCTGAAGAACTTTTTCTACTTGAAGACCTCGATTTGACGTTATCGCTAGCATTGTGCTGCGGACAGTATTGCACATCGCAGGAATCTTTTCGTTTCTCTTTTGTCATATCCTTTTCAAAGTACGGAACAGGATGATGCCCCATATCTTCAACGATTCGATTCTTATTGAAAATTGGGACGAAATGACCGGTTGCGTTTTGAACTTCCTCCTTTGGAGTATGAACCATGGTGAATACAGCTGGTGCCTTGGAGCCATTAGAGCCATCGATGTGTTTTAGCGGTGTAGGTTCTAGCTTGGGATCATCGGCTCTAAAATCCCAGCATATAGCGAGATCCATAAGGGACATGGGCTTTTTGTATTGTCCTCCCAAATCTAAAGCGGACGTCGATGGACGCTGCTTTCTCTCGTCAACTTCAGTCTCGGCTTTCTTGGGGTCACAAGTCTTAGGTCGGTGGACTCGCATTTTGGTACAGCATGTGGGTCCCGATGCTCCATACCCCTTCCATCCGATAGCGTAAGGCTTGACCACTATATCGGAGTCTCGATGCTCCCCAACTTTGGTCATATGACGGTATCCCAAAGTATCAGGCAAGGGCTGATGTTCTAAGTTTCCAACGTGCATTTTCTTAGCGAATTGAAAATTTTGTGACACATTCACGTAAGGAAGTTTTGGGGTTTCGCTCTTCTTATCGTATTTCATAGTCTCGCAGATTTGTTCATTGTGCTTTGCATTTTCCGCAACTTTTCTCCAAAAATGATCAGTTTGATCCTCTTTAGGTGCGTCAGATTGCGCAAGCGAATCTTTAAGTAGAAGATCGTAACTTTCGTCCCTATTTTTTGGATCTGTTATTGAACCAGGCACGTACGGGCCATGTCCATCGCTATCGATCGTTTCTTTTTTGTCTACTTGTAATTCTAACGGGTCGTCAACCTTGCGTTCGGAAAGTATATCATGAGATTCATTTTCGACATTTATATTCGCATTAATTTCGTTATCTTGATCCTTTGTACAGACATGTAAAAATAGATTAATCAATACACCATTAATATTTAAGACAGATGAGTAATTTGCATACAAACTTAATAAATAAATTCTACTATGTTTTATTTAATTAGTAGCAATATATTGATGGTGACAGTATTTTTTATTGCTGGAGTTATATGAATGGATTATTTTTTATGTTCTTCTCGAATATTCTTATGGATCGGACACAGGAAAGGCTGAAATGAATAACATAATTGAATTAGAATTGAAATTACTAATACAATTTATAATGGGTAAGTAAAATAAAAGAAGAGTATTGGATTTAGAAATAGCTTAGAGCATAGATTATATATTATATATTGCCGTCTGATCTAATTGATTTAGTCTTAATGCCCTTTTTACTCATATCTTTATAGACCGGGTTTTTAAAAACAAACGACATGAATCCATATTAGCCTTTTCATTTTCGTAAAATTAAAATCTACGTCATAATTTTTTTATATATAATTAATTTAAAGCTAAGAAGGATAATCACAGATATCAGTGAAATAGGTACTGCGTGCCATGGCTTAAAACTAGGAAGTTTATGCATTGTGGAAATCTAAATTGAATTTAAAAAAAAAACCTTTTACTAAATTATATCAAAACAGTAAAAAACTATGTGACATCTCCATTGATTCCGAATCGCTTGAATTATATTCGAATCACCTTGATAACAACTATATTTAGTTAACAAGGTATTTCAAATATAATGGTAATTGGTATTCCAAGTTACAATTTAGCTTATTCGATTTAGAAATTTGTAATGGTGAAATATATCACACGACACGTGATTGTAATCTAAATACTTTAAATGTCTGTAGGAGTTATCTTAATATCGTGCAGGTGTGCTATCGGCAACTGCTCGCATGAGTGTTATCAAAGCTCTACGCAATCGACAACATTGTTGCTGGTAACGATAATGTAAATTTTATAATTGCAATACTGGAGAGGTTAGAGGGACGTCATATATGATCTCAAACGATATTTTGGAGGGAAAAAATTAATTAGTTGCATTCAGTTGATTTTCCAAAATGTATGAAGATTTTATAACTTTTAACTTTAATGATGCAGTTAAATAAAATTTAACTTCAATATCATTCAAATTTTATTTAACTGCCATCATAATAAGTAAAGATCATGCTTTATAAGAAAGTGATAATTGGTTTGGATATAATATTCAACATAGCCTTCGTCGGTCCGGGCATAAAGTTCTTTAAAATCTATTTGATTTTATAGCCAAGCTTAATAAATCGAAGTGTACGTAATTTAAACCAAAATTAAAAAAAAAAGAAATAAAAATACACTCACGTCAAATGTCAATCTTAAAATTTCGCGATAACTTTTTTCTAGTACAGATGCGCGGGAAAATTATCTACAGCCGTGTACTGTGCAGACGACTTACTTGGAACGTTTGTGGACTGGGCGCCTTTTCCTTTTCTTCATTACTACCTTTGCCACGTTTTCCAGAACGCATGCGCGTTGAACTGCCACTGACGACCTTGGGTCTTTGAATGCGAGGATGCAACCAATCTGCAAATCTATTGTCTGGTGGTTCCTTTGCTAACTCTTCCGCTGTAAAAGGTACGCTCACATTTAATTTGGAATAAATTCTAAGAAGGAAAAAGGGAATTCACTTATCTATAATTTGGGTCCACATCAATCGCAATTTCAGTGCAGTAGCGAATACGTAATGAACGGAAAGCCCGTGCGAGTAGGTCAGGTCACATGTTTAGTTGTATATGCATGTAAAAACATTGTACGCAATGAATACGAACTCGCAAACTGTGTATTAACATGAAAATAACCCGAACGTAGCTGGCACGTAAGTGTTGACAAATATAAAACGCCCTAAAGCAAATCTCCGGGCAAAATGTTGCGTTACCAATATTTTTAGATATACATGGCTGAAGTTATAATAACTTTTCAAATATTTGTTTGCCTTCGTTAAATTATAACTATACTATCGTATAGTTTTCTATAATGTAACGAAGGCGAACTCAATAGATGTGTCTAGTATCTACTAATAGAAGTACAAGCGAATTATAAAAGTATTTTTAGTTCAAATATTTTCACTTACCGACTTTTCTAGTTATTTTTCTAGGTAACTCCCAGGTTCCAGTGTAGTGACCGAAACACTTAGAAGTTCCTTTTGGGGCCCCAGGCAAGAAGCGTCCGTTATGATCGCAAATGGGCTTCGGGTTGGGACGCATTTCGACGGGTCGCGCACGAGTTGGTGCCCATCTCGGCACTTGCCAGTTCCCCAATCTTTTCGGAGTTGTTTCTTTGTTGAACTGTAAAAAAATATACCTTGAACTAGCTGAAAGTACCAATTCTATATACATCAATCAAGTAATTTTAAAATGACACCTACGCTCTAGTTCAGAATTTTGCCTATTCACCTACTCATTCTAGAGGCTAGAAACTTATTTCAAACCTTAAGAGTACCTACTCGCATAACAAATGAACAGCCAAATAACTTCGTTAATGATATGTCAATTATTTTTTCCAAAATTGCATTAAACAAAACAGAGAACATTAACAAAAATTATGTGTACATAATTTAACTAAACCGGAATGTATCTATAAATACGTTAACCTTAGGAAGTAAAACAATGTTCCCAATAACTTAGCACCAGAACTGTAAGAAGCATATTATATTAACCGCAGTAGCAGTGTTCAATAATAAAGCCAGCTGAGCAAATGCTTTTTTACGTTTAGTTTGTAATCGTGAGAAAACTAATTGAATTAGTCATATTATTTCAGTTCATACTAAAATAAAAGGGGCAAGAAAATAATATATTAATACATTGGTGTTTGCGGTGTTTACAGATTAATTTAACATCATCATTCTATATTTTTATGCAGAAAAGACGTCAATGTTTTCATTCAACCTAATGCATGACGTATGATAATGGTGGAAAACACGTGGCAAAGCCATTCAAATGTCAAAATGACATTTCAAACACGAAAGAGGCGTCAAGGCCCGCGTTCATCACTACTATAATTGTAAAATCAAAATGTACTATTACAATGTGTGGTTTTTAACTATAAATTTAATTATATTTATGTAAGGAGTTTATTTTTTTAACTTTAAACCTATTAAGCGTTTTAACTTTTAAATTAAAATAAAACTTAATTTTTTTTTTGTAATGTAACAATGTATGTCATGATCAATTGACATAACTCAAACATATAATCAAATAATTCTACCTCTCAAAATTCGGTATTATGTAAAGGGAAAAGGAGGGTGGATCGAAGAGCCTGGGACTTTCATGACGAGCAAAAAAAATAACGTACAAATGACTCATTGATACTTTTCAGGGTTTTAGGTCACACTTGGAATAGAAAATGGCACTTAGAGGCTTCATAATGCTTAGAAGCTCTTCGTTAACTACTAATCTTACAAAGAACTAAAAATAAATTGAACGCAAGAGGAACCATATTAATGACAATGAGTCTAAAAGTCTATTGAGCAGGTGTCAAACCCCCGCCGGCCTGTTATTATGACCATCCCTTTCAACTCGACAAAGGGTTGCAAATTATTATTTACTCCATATATCACGCTCCCATTATCCCAAAATATGAACGGGCGTCATAATTTAGAATTACAGTGTCGAGGGCTTTTACAATGGATTAAAGATTGTTAGTTTATATTCTTTAGAATTAAACATTTTATAAAAAGTATTTCTAAATGTTCAATTTAAGATCTTAGTTATTAAATTAAATTAATAGTAGATGTACTACTATAATTTTTTTTAATTATATCGCAATGAATCCAAAAAAATAATCCTAATAAATAATGAAAAAAAATTGGAAAAATATCCAATATAATGAAGCGATGGGTGCGTTATTCGCATTATAAAAAAAATGTAATGGCAAAATCTATTTCGAGTGTAAAATAGATCTCTGACTAATACTGTTTCAACAAAGCCTAGTTAAAGTTAATATGTAATAAATTAGAAATAAGGCTTTTTGCATTTTTAAGCTTATATTACTATATCGATCTGAACAAGTTTTTGGATTATGTTTTTCATTTCGCTGAGTTAATGTAACAAACCACGCGTCATATTACAAACACTAAAGAATGGTTACCAATGGCCATGTCTAAGGAGTATTTTTGACTTGCATCTGTAGCCTACGTTCACAAAAGAATTAGATTAAAGTTTATATCGGTATGATGAAATGTCTAAAAAGAAGATGACTTTGACACAACTTTTCGAAGACCAAGTTACATCCACCAGCTAGTTATAGCATAATATGTATGTAGATGTTAGCATTATATAGATGTGTAAAATTGTAAATTCCAAACACGCAGTAGTCGCAATGAATCCAAATTCTAAAATACTGACGTCGCATGTCTCAGTAATAGCGTACGGCATGACACGTAATTTGCATTTAGTGAACTTATAAACATGCAATATTTAAGCTATGATTTATTGGTTATAAAATCGACATGTTAATAAAGCATAACGCGAGATGATAATAAAAAAAGCGCTTGATAATAAACTATTTTTTGACTTAAAAAAACATCCCACGTTTCAATCTCAGAGATTGTAACGAAAAGTTAAATTTTTGCAATAGAGCAAGCGGTCACCTAAGTGACCGTCTTCCTTTTCTTTATTACAACTGAACTCCTTTCCTAATAGACGCTGTGAAAAATTCTATAAAACATATGTCTGACTTAGTTTGTGGTGTGAATTTAGCACCACAATACACATTATATTTTTATGTACAATTATAGAACTAAACTATCGTTTCTAAAAGTTTTACAGTCGAGTTTAATTTGTTGGTATCGTAGTTATGACGACAAAGGCATCTCATTCAAAGAGAAGACAATAACCTCAAGATGCGCCCACCGTATGCAGGGTAGCCGGCAAAAATATTAACACAAGCGCTTGCTTAACTTTCACATATTGCTCATATTTTTTCACTCATGACAAGACTTGCGCGATTTGTATGAATAATTCAAAAATTATTATTATAAAAAAATCAACACATATCTAATTAATAATAATAATGTTCAAGGACATTATTCACGCACGGCCATCTGATCCCAAACTAAACAGAGCTTGAGCAATGGAAACCAGATAACTGATATACTACACATATAATAAATATAAATAAATACATACATATATAGATAATAACTCCCAGACGCAGGACAAAAAGACATGTTAATACACACAAATGTTTGTCCTGGGTGGGAATCGAACCCACGATTTGCGGCGTAAGAGGCAAGCATCTTACCACTGCGCCAACTGGTCAGTCAATTCATACAGAATTTCGATTTATCGATGAATCGAAATTTTGTATCCTGCCTCAGCTATAAACATACCAATTTGTTTTATGTGCCTTATAAACAAAAATAATTTGCTAAAAGTTTCGACTGATTCCTCGTGATTCAGATTTACAAAGCATTTTTCCTTTGTATTGTATTTTTAAACTATAAGCTTAGGATGAAACAAAACAATTAATCGTATAGACACAAGTGTCATTAACTAAACGCCACCGACGCAAGATGTCAAACACGGATTAACATCCCATACAAAGCGGTGAAAAATTGACGACAACCCGTAAAAAACTTTCTGCCCCTCACACAATGACCATAAATCATCAGACAAATGAATATAATCCTTCAAAATACCTGGAATAGGGTGCAATTTCGAATAACAATGCAAAATTTAGGATATTTACTACGTAATTGGATGTATCTAACTCGGATTAAAGGCATTACAAATTGCGCGCAAATAAAAAAAGGTCTTAGCTTTAATAGAATAGGGGAGAGTAATAGCGTTGCAGGTGCGCTTTAGCTAAAAAATATATGAGATTAGTTGTTTTGTACGAGAGTTCATGAAAAAAAAGGAAATTTTGTACAGTTGTATTAATTGGAGAAGTAAAAACGCATTAATTTTCCTTGGAATAACGTTTTATGTATGTACTGCGACTAACAGCAACAATGGGATGCATAAATTTATTTATATATATATTTAAATATATAAAAGTTAAATGCTATAAATTTTGTTAATGTTTTTAAAAGATTTACTGACACTGCATTGCAAAAAAATTTTTATCTCTTGTTGCGACTGAGTTAAAGCTTCGTCCTGGTCTGGCAAATGGTTATCCCTAATTGTATTTTAATAATATACATGTATAAATTTAGTATAATATGAATTAATCCAAGTGAGAAAATGAGACGTGCTATCGATACCTTTAATCCCTAAAATTATAAAAATAACTACTTTATTTCAGTTTGTATGATACACTTTGAAGTCACTATCCCAATTTTAATGATTCTGTCAGATTTAAAAAATCGACAATGTACTTAAGTAAAATAGGTTATTTTTTTTTTGTTGCAAGGTCGTATTTTGAAATTTGTCCAAGCAACGCCGGTTGCGAATAACTAGTACATATCTTAACTTACACATTTTAACTGATAACGAAGGAAAACAGATTTAAGACAATTATTGTATATAACATATCAATATGCTGATGAACATATAGCTGAAGCCGACAAAACTTAAATAGATATAAATACTTACTTGACCACTATCAAAGTTGAAAGCCATTACAGAGGTCCAATTTCACTTTATATCACTTGTAAATTATAAAAACGACACAAATATATCACAGTTTTGCACGAGGTTTGCCTAAAGACGTCAAAAATATTGTAAATATGTCAAAATTCGTAAGAAAAACGTACGCTAGTGTCATATTTGTCTACAGTTTGAAGGCTTCGTATGAACCTGGAAAATGAGGGAAAACTATTGGCACAACCGTCGCGTTGTTATGGAAACGATTCCATTCCCATAAAAGCATACGCACTCACGCGATATTCCAGTCTAATGAATCATAAGGTCAAAATGAAGGTGTAAGGCCCAATAAGGTTGCTAACGATCTTAATATGGCCCATATTGTTAAGTATAGTAAGTACGCAGTGTTAAGTTATATATAGATAGATATATAGATATGAAATTACTGGTATTAAAACGATCTGTCTCTGAGCAAAGATTGGAAACGGGACATAGAACTTATTTTAAAATTACGACCATATTGTCATTTACCGTTTTGTTAAGAAGTTTTTTTAATCGAAACATCCAGAAGCAAATACATAATGTAAAAAAGGAAATACATCAAACTGTCAAATGGAACTGTGGACAAACAAATCGCGTGATCCGTAGCGATGTCACAATGAAAAGAATTAACATTTTCCGTGACCTTCAACATTGCCCTCTATATTGTATTTGTTATATACATAATTGTTTATTACGACATTAATAATGTAATGCGAGCTGGAATTAACTGGAAGATGTCGCCGACAGGTACATGATTCTTAACATAAATTAAAGTTTCAATTTGTATTTGCTACCAGTGTACTGTGACAAGGTTCTATGTTTTCTAAGGAAGTTAACCTAACAGGAACTGTTGTTGAACATATTCTTTCTTTACAACCATTGTGTGGATGAATCCACTACTTGTCTATGACCATAGATCATAAACATGTTTTTAACAGACAAAAGAAAATATACCTGTCCAACGGTAGGTAAAAGATCTTATACAAGATTTTAGATATTTTTCTTTCCGTTATTTACTTAATATGTGAGCGTGTAATACACCTTCATCTTGAGATCACAACTTATATTTCAAATAACAATTAATAGTAATCGGCTACTTGTATAAAGTTTGTATCGTGGGTTAATATATATCTGAAATAATTTTTGGCGACCCTAAGCTTGATCGACATTTATTTGAATTAATTTAAATATCTTGCATGTTAAGGCAGGCATTAAGCAAAGTCCCGAAGTCTGCTCAGGCAAACTTTAAACCTTGAATTTTAATATTATTTTACTTTAAATGCCAAAGCTTTAGAAAATTATACTTAGCATAAGCTTTGATATAAGCAACAGCCGCATGCTCGAATCTTTCATCTTTCATTAATGTTTATATTTAAACATATCATCGAATTTGTTAAATAATATAATATGACATGTTCGAAATTTCAAAAAAAAACTTAAATCGTACATAAACTAGTAGGTTTTAAAAAAATCAATAAACTCAACTGACTATATGACACTACGGGGAAGAATACGAACTGTATGACACCTCAAAATTGTTCCATCCAGTTAGGCTCCAAGAGGTCACAATGGAACGGACACACATACATAAACAACGCCTACATAATGACGAAAAATATTACCCTCCTATCAGTCGGGCAAAAAAATGATTGTAGTCAAAACTACAGCTATAAATAGTGTCCGAGGTTTTATCAGCCTAAATGGCTTTTTTGAAAAGTAGCCCCAAGCAGTTTAAGAGCGTGTTCAAAAAGAAACGGAACCATGTATATAACCTTAAATCAAAAAGAGCAAAAGTCAACGACCATCCTTGAAATATACTAAGATTATCGCAAATTTGAATTATTCCATTCCTGTGATAATTTTTCTTTTATCGTAATTTTATTTATATCAGACAGGCGGAGTCTAATTAAATATCATTGAAATGTGAATCACGTGGAGCTGATAACGTAATGCACTCTTCCGGTTCGAACGTCAGAAGAAATAACATTTCTAGTTAAATTAAATGATTCGGTATTTTAATCAATAAATAGACTAAAAGGAGAAGCTGTTTATCAACGTACAAGATTCCTTTCTTATTAAAACAGATTTTTTAAAGTTATCACGGCTATTGCCTTCAACCGAGGATAGCAACTGCTACATGATTTTTAAGAGTTTATTAATTCATCAATCAAATGATCCATTTTTCTATTCATGAATAAACAAAATGAAAATCATTGTAATAAAGCCCTCTGACATAATGAAACTCGTTACCTAACAAATAGGCTATCAACACATTATATTTTTTCAATCGTCACATCTAATATCTATTAGAATGCACACTACACTTTAAATCACGATGAATATAACAATTGTCTAGAAATCAGAATAACTGTTAGGTTAATACTGAAATGGTCACGCTAAAAATCGTTATGATTAAATATTATAAAACAAACTTCCTGAAAGAAAGTCTTTTCGAGTGAAAAAGGCGAGTTTTCGATCTCGCCCCCCAGGACCGTGCTAAAAGGAATTCCCTGTCAACCCCATCAACCCTGGACTTAAACGCATTGATGTTCTTTTATTTAAACATTTTGACTTGCCTTTAATAATTTTTTTACTTCGCAGCACATGGTAAAATAAAAGTAGTTAAATTATTTCCGTTTCCCCGTACTTTTACAGGAAAATGCTACAGGCTTCCAGCTTCTGAAACAGTATCGATTTCTGAACGTTTCTCCGGTCGTTCATTATCCCGGTACACCTGCGGCCCAGGCGGGGCGAGGCGGGATTGGATGCTGGCAAATGGGGCGGGGTCGGGAACACAGATGTTATCAAAGTATTAAGGATAACAATGAAAAATCTTACAAAGAGAAAAATCGTAAAATTAATTTTATACTATTAGAAAATATTTCCAGAGAAAACAAAACAAACTATGGACGCGTTTAACCGAATATATTGCATTTTATTTGAAAGATTTGCAGGAGCTAAATGTATTTAAAGTTATTTTTTTTGTGTTTTCATTTGATGTCAAGTAAGGTAGAATTACGAAATAACAGTATTCAAAGTCAAATTCAAAAAGATAGGACTGACCGATTGGCGCAGTGGTAAGACACTTGACTTTCACGCCGCAGGTCGTGGTTTCGATTCCCACACAGGACAAACATTTGTGTTCATGAACATGTCTGTTTGTCTTGAGTCTGGGTGTAAAGATCATCGGAGGACGGGCAGCAGCGTCCTTTTCTTAGTACGGTGGAACATACTGCGATCGCCAAACCGCCTGCCAAGCGTGGCGATTATGGGACATTTGCCCCCAATGATGCGATCAATGGGGGAGGCCTATGTCCAGCAGTGGACGATTATAGGCTGAGCTGATTCAAAATTGTCTAATTAACATGTTATGTATAATGTGTTTATAAGTCTGTTAAGACTTCTAGTGTGAAGTTAGTGAAGAATTCCTTCACTATGAAAATAATGGCGATTTTTGATACATTTTGATAACTAAAAATATATAAGTATGAAAGTTGTAATAAAAATATTGTCTGAATTATATAACTATGTTACGGTGCTAGAAACTACCTGTGATTTTGTAATACACTTGTTTTAGATTTTTTTTACAATTATAATTTGTATATCATTAGTTTATTGTTTTTGTCTGAACAACAACCCTCTGAATCTCTCCCGTTTAGCTCCGCCCTTCTGAGAGGGATGTTCCATCCCTCTTTCGGAGGACATATAAGCTGCATCCCTGTTCACATCTGGACCAGTGCGACTTTAAATGGTTTTCTGTGACGTTCTAACTTATTTATGGTGACGAAATACGTGTTTAATTATTTTATATTTTACTGATTGCCTTAGTTTTACTGCTCGTCTTTACCACAGGGTAAGTGCAAACGTGATCTATTATATATTTGTCAAATATTACAATGTTTTAGTTTATTGATTAAATCGTCCGTTTTTTATAATCCACTACTAATTTCAAGCTTCTTCAAGCATACTCTCAATTCTCCAAGAATTATAAAAACTCCAAGAATTTAAACGTAAGATGGCGGCCAACTTCGTGAACTTTAGGCGTAGTATGTACCTGATCTTAATGTTTTAATTATTTATTGTATTTATTTAATTAATTATTGTATTTTAGCGTTTTTAATTATTATTGTATTGTAACGTTTTAACTCTTATTGTATTTTAAATGTATTGAATTTTAAATTACTGTATTAGTTTTATTTAAAAAATGTACTGGTTTTAAATAAAAAAAGAGAAACAAGGTCTCTGGCCAGGGGGGAGCAGCAGGGCGGCAAAAAGGCGGCCCATAAAAAAATATTAGGCGTAGTAGTACTGAGGGAAAGTTTACCCATTGTATACTTAACATACAAAAATGTTTTAATTATGTATCTATATACTTTGAAACATTGAAAATGTATTCCGACAATCTATGCAACGAAACTTAAGATTCGTTTCTGCGCAGACATTGTCATTTGTTTAAGAAGTTTGCCAGTAATTTATCCAAAAGAAATCGTGAAAATCGCGTAACCCCATGTTGAGAGAGGGTTACAAATATTCCCAGCACCATCTGCTCCTCCATCGTCGTTTACTCAAGAATCCCGTACAAATGGAATAATAAATAGTAAAAACGAAGTTTACTTACCTAAACCTAACTTTTTAGATAACGGTACCCAGTAACCTGTAGCCAGTATTTGGTAACTATTCTTATTCGATAACAACCAGTAACAATTTTTAATTATTCGGTAACAACGAGCGCACGTGCTCTAACTTATTTCACGCTAAAACCTTTCATCCTTCTAACTATAATATATCCATATTTTTTATATAATAAACTAGGAAAAACCGAACTTAACATCTACTTAATGGTACTTACTTAAAGTAATTCGTAACACTTGTAAGTCATGTATTTTATATTTTTTCCGTCTTAAGCCGTCATATTCTAGGATAAAATTTCGGAAAAGGATTTCAACGAATAGTTAGTTAATAGGAAACATGCGATTACTAAAGCCAATGACTATATCATAAATGTTTTTTGAAATAATTCATAGAAAATTATCTATAAAATACATCATATAAAATACTCATATTTTTAAATTTCATAGGTTATCTACTTTCTTTGAATTGTTATTAAGTCTAACTAATTCTGGTGTAACTGGAAAAAGACTGTAATTATAATTTATTACAATTATTTATCCTACCATTTAAATATAATTCAAGCGAGTGCAAAGGGGCCAGCTGAAAACCTGTGCAAGGATGTTTTGATCCGACCCTGCCAAAACTGAGCTGACTACCTTTTGCCACATTCTCGTTTCTTTTTTTGTAGTCTTAGTTTATATTCTTTCTTTCTTCTTTCTATATGCGACAAATTATTTACAATCATGTAGCCTTAATCTTACATTTATCCAACAAAAAATATAAAAATTATGCTTAAATTTAAATGCAGGCCAGGTTGTGTTTTTTTTTTATTAAAGAAGATGACCAACGTGCAATGCATCGTTTCTTAAAATAGTTACACGCCGTCGACCGATGTTTTTGTTCGTGGCGGACGTTCAGTGTGCTATACGACCAAATAACGTCATTGCCTTTACATGGGGATAGATAAGAAAAAGGAGAGTAGGACAGCATGAAAAGGGGATTAAGATAGTGCAAAATGGGAACCCGTGATTAAGATTGGCCAAAGGCAAAAGCTAAAAATATTTCTACTTCACCTATGTTTTCTGTAAGGTACTTCCCGGTCGAGCCGGCCCATACTTGCTACCACCGTTCAAATTTGGTTTAATCCTGTTTAATCCTTAATTTGTTTAATTCAGAATTAATGTAGTAACATATTCTTACATATTTATACCATAATAATGACATCTGTTGTCAAATACCAAGATCTAATATACAATTATTAACGTGTTTTACCAGGCGCTCATAAGTGCTTTGGGAGCAGGAGTACCCAATCGATTCGATACGGTTAGCAAGCATGATTCGATTACGAAAGGGCAGAGGGTAGCAGAGGCGATATAAAAAGAATAAATACGGATTTATTATCCCCTAAAGAGCTCGCTTAGTGCGAGGTGTGAACCCGTGATGTATTATTTATACCGGCGGTGCCGCCCGCGGCCGGGGAATTTGATTTGAACGCGTACAAACAAAACGTGCTGCGGTCGCAAAGGGTTAACACGAAGTTGGTACAAATATTTCGATGCAGTACAAATAGAATTATTTTGAAGAGTACAAGTAGGAATCGTTAGTATGGCTACATGTTATTCGAATGACTTCGTAGTCCAGTTTATTTCGACTACTAGATCTAGTTTCCAAAAAAATAAGCCTTATATTTGAACTTAATTTTTCATAAATGTTTAGGTACTTAGGCTCCTTCCGTAATTTGGTAAATTGCCAAATAAGGATTAAGCCCTATTTTAACTGTGTTAAATAAAAAAAAGGCTTTCAGATTGGTTTATTTAGCATTAGTTTAAAAAGCTTGTATTTGAATTTACATTTTTTGGACATGTAAAACTGACTTAAAAAATTATAAAAAATAAAAAATAATACAAATTTTAGGATAAGTTTATTATTACCGGAACAATACGCCCAAAAGAGTGTTATTCCTGTAATTGTAAATTTGACCAAAACACATTTTTTTAAACAATGTCTAACAACAATCCATTTGAAACATATACAGACAAAAGCAAAAATTCTATATTTCTCGAAGCCATTGAGGAATCATATTTAAGCATGTTAAATTTTTTAAATACGATTTCAAGCACATTTTGAACAAAATGTCGGTTTAAAAAATATATGTTGATGGTTTTACTCCTTTAATTTGTTGAAAGAATTTAAAAATGCATTGTTCCTTTTTTAATTTCATAAAATTTTGCATCACAATCAGATAGGAAATGAAGAGCTGGCTGGAGTGTGCCGGCAGTGTGGATGACGGCGCGCTGTCGTGCATGCTTGCCGAGCCGCGCGAGGCGTTACTGCCCATCACTGGCAGGGAAAACTTAGCGCCTCGAAAACGGTAACTGAATATCTAAATAATATGCACTCATATCAC
>DWLR01001829.1:0-17008 GCA_018246295.1 Papilio alexanor hazarajatica
GATGTAAAGACCATCGGAGGACGGGCAGCAGCGTCCTTTTCTTAGTACGGTGGAACATACTGCGATCGCCAACCCGCGTAGCGATTATGGCACTTTTCCCCTCAATTATGTTATCAATGGGGGAGGCCTAGGTCCAGCAGTGGACGATCATAGGCTGAGGTGGTGGTGGTGGTGGTGGATTACAGTAGAGTCCAGGATATATGGAAGAGTAATACACAATGTGCCGACCCTACGTACGAGATGATGATTATGATCACGAGGATGATGTCGATCTAATTTTGCCTAGGACTTAACCACCAACATTGTTACTTTCGTAACATAAATTTGCTTTGTAATTCAAGCTTGATTTACAATTTCAAAATAATCAAATGTATAAATCTTACTAACCTTGTTTAGGATAAACTTAAAATTATAGAATGAAATAAGTAGCATGTTCAATTTTAGTATAATAGGTCACATTTAGTAAACATCGTAAAGACTGGGACTAAAAGACGATAAAAACCACAGCCGTATCTCACCGGCAATCATTACACCTCAATTTTGTTACATTGATAAATCACCTCGTCGGAAAAATACGCCTCGCCAAGCCAAATGTCGATTTTATGTGGGATTCTTTATTATACTGCTTTTTTTATTATTTTGTGTTTTTATGTTATTATACCATTTTTTTTTGTCTTATCCTAAAGAAGATGTCGAGTACAGAGCGACGTGGAGAGGTGAATTCCGGAAAGCTGACCTCACTACCATATGGGATTTATAGTTTGGAAGAGAGAGAGAGAGATAATATAATATTTTATTGGCCACACTGGACCATGAACGTGCATCATTCTATTCTTAATGGTTAATGACACCCAAATTTATTTTTCAGCACCGGAAGGTTATTTTGTATGGCATCGACTGCTATTATGTTATAACAAAATAAAGTACTATGAGACGACAGAAATATAATTAGACGTGTAAAATAAAGTATTTAAGTATAAAAGCAAAAAAAAATAGCTTCCAAGCTTGGCCATGGAGTAAATATAATATTAATAGCCTTCAGGTAGAGGTTTTTTGCGTTTCGTTTGAGTGAGGTGCTGGAGGCCTAATTTTACTCCTCTTCCCATTCCCACTGGAGGGGATAGATGGGAGAAGGAAAGTCCTGTTTTCTGTCTATCCCCACCTCTGTCTGTCAAAGGTAGGCAACGCATTTAGAACCCGCATATGCTTGTTGCAGATGTCTATGGGTAGCGGTCACTTAGGTGACCACTTGCTCGTTTGCCGTATTCTTGAATAAAAATAAACATTGAGAATTATAATTCTTGTGCTGTCAAATTGCAGTGATATTAATAACAAGATTATTGGAACTTATCTTGTCACTTCTAAGGGGAGTTCTGGATCTATTCTACCTCAAAAATATTGAATAAAATTCAAATAACAGCTTGCTGCCAGCATCGTCCAAATATTCATAATATTTAATCTTGTAAGGCAGATCTTGCCCGGTCATCGCAATCTCTAATTATTATATTATTACAGATTAGCATTTATTTTTTTGGTATAAAAGGTACTTTATTAATTAAATATACCTTTGATAATGTTTGCGCAAAATTTAATATTGATCGGTTGTGCCTCAATGACGTGAAAGCGTAATATACAAGCAAACTCTTACATTCGCATTAATACATACTATATTATATATTTATTTTTATTTAAACTTTGCACATAATATCAAGAATAAGTCAAAGTTTGTTATGTGGTTAATACTATAAATTTATACATGGACGTAAATGTGTAGCATTTAACAAAAATAAAAGGGTATTAGTTAGGATAATATACATAATAAATATAATTTAATATACATAATTAATATCATATAAATATAATTATAAAATAATTCATAAAGTGAAAGGGAAGGTTAAAAAGGAAAAGCCATCGTGAAGTTTTACTTGGTGCGGGTTCGACATAATCCGCGCTTGTGATTCTGGAAGGGCGAATATGCGGAGACATTTCCACACATAAAAATGGAGATAGCTCGAGAGAATCCTTGAAAATGCGAGACATGAGGTCTTGCCAAGACCTCATGTTTCATCATGCAATCCATACCCTTAACCCGTTAGAATTTGCAATAATTCTAAAGTAAGTATTCCTACGACCCGTATCAAACCCTTTATGACACTTTTACTTTTGGAATGAAAGCTTCAAATATTTTCCTTGTTAATTTCATTTCGAGTAACGTTAATAAGGCATATTTGTATAAAGAAAGCGTTTCTCATTACATTTGCTGTTATACGTTTTGCAAGGAATTTAGGAACACTTGTATAATTTATGGCCCATTAAAATTTCAGCTAATAAATTTATAGCTTTTTTTCTATTAAAATTATTTTATGAAGATTTTAAACGAACTCATTAAACATTTTTTTGATTTGGTTCTTAATATGATACAATTTATTAAAAAAAAATCCGTTAAAGGACTTGATCACGATTTTATAGTTATTTATAACGTATTCTCTTATTGATTATTTTCTATTGTTTACGTACAACGAACATATTTTTAAAACAATTCCCATCAGAATAGAAACGTCATGCCGGTGACATTTTAATTTCTCGCATAACTTTGCAATAACCTACAGAGACCAATTCTAATAACAAAGAGTTGAGCTTGGAGGCGATAAACATTTTATTCGAAATTCATCGCCTTAAAAATTAGCCCGTTATTTGATTTATTTGTAAAAAAAAAATAAACGCTTATTTCGAATATGATGTTTGCCTTATCCTATAATTTAATTTTAGAAAACTTTTCCTATAACCTAACTTAGAGTTAGTAACTACTATCACGACGTTTGCCGAGCGGTTTTGATTCCCAGTTTAGTTTGAATTTAGGTGATGTATATTTTATTTCATGCTTATTTACTTTCTTCCAATAAAAATATGACGTTCTTATGTGATGCGCATTCAGAAGGAAAGATGGCGCTATTACGAAAACATTTTCAACTGACATATAGGAGGCGCTACTATACATTGTCATATTTTAATGACAAATTAAAATAATTATATAGATAGTGATCGACACTATTCTAAATATTTAAACATAATATGTTATATTATTTTATCATATAGTAAAGTTTAAAATTACTTTAAAAGCGAAAAAGATGAAAGGTAGATAAAACGAAAAATGTTAAATTTATAATGTCTAAAACTTACTAAATATAACTTAATAATATGTAAAGTTAACGTGTCTAAGAAGTTTGACTAGATTAATTTTGTACCTTTACTACATATTTTAATTTAAAGTTTGTGATATGTCATGCATAACAATGACGACAGCGATGAACTTTTAGAATTTACATTAAATAACATTAGAATTTACTATAGATTTATTTTAAAACTCTTTACTGTTGTCTCTACTTATACCACTGTCAAGTATTATACTCTTTAAATAAAGCAAATTTCAAAACTGAATTTACATTTTCTTTAATAATAAACCGTTATGAAAATTGACATGTTATTAAAAATTATCCTCCAGTACATTGAAATATCATTACTCAGCCAAATTAATGAGTTTATTTTGTATTTATAATATGCTGAAATTTTCGAGTAATTCATCTCAATTAACCCACGACTCTATGGTCCGCGTCCAAAATTGTGGAGATAATGAAATGTGTGTTGTCTTTTGTTATTTAAAACGTTTTTATGAGATTTTTTCAAACATAAATTTAAAGTAGTAGATACAGTGAGCATGTGTGTAATAAGAAGATGATCGACGACAGTCGCTGCGCTGCGTCATATAGGGCAAAACTACATATGACAAGCACATGCACAAATTAACACGTTCCCACCGTCATGTACCACCAGTGGTACATAGAGGGCTGCCTTATGGGACAGTTTGTACCACTACAATTGTCAGTTCACAACAGCGTCGTCTGATGGGACAAGCTATGAATTTTAGACCTGTCAGATGCCAAGAACTACAAATAAAACCGCCGGTGGAAGCGTGTTAAACAACGCGCCAAGTTGAATAGAACTCTCTATTATATTATGCATGGCAAACGTTTGTCTCTTTGATGTTAAGATAGTTTTTGAATATTGGTTTTATTTACTAAGCTCATCATAAACAGTTGAAGACAAATTTATTTATTTTGCTGTACTAAAATTGATACCACAGATGATGGTTTGGCCTATCATCGTGTGGTACCTAATAATTTTGTTTACAATCAACAGCATTTGCTATCTCTGAATCCGAGTTGAGTTAATATAGTTAATATATGTATTCTGGAAGTCGGTCATTCGATTAATTAACTAGATTAATTTTAAGTGCTACATCGATTTTTGATTTCTTTGATTTGTTAAAAAAAACGGTTTTTAGAAAACGTTGAGTAAAAGGAATACGTGACAGTTAGTAATTGTCATCTGGAGTAATAAACGCAGTAGTCTACAATAACATTTACAAATTATATATTATATTTCATTAAAGAATTTATAAGTAAAATGTATATGTTATAAAAGTGACTTCTGTTATGCGTAACTTCATTAGTATGCCGGCTGCAATACATTTATCCCCGCCTCACGATTTTATCTCAATTCCGTTATCTGTGGAGCAAATGAGGAGATTACTTTGCTCCAGAACGGAGCACCGGGATTGATGAGCAGCCGCTGAAATACAAATGCGCCCGTTCCTTTAATACTTAATCTGATAAGAGCTCTTAAGTATTACAACAAAACAGGGATTCTTCGGAGGTCGCGACTTACCTTGTTTCTTATTAAAGTGCCCTTTCGTTTCTTTCAACTTGAAAAACAAAAACTTATATTTTACCTATCCTTTCTTTTTCTTTTAGCCTTTGATTTCGTTTCGTTATATTTTATAGTGGTGTTATTAATCCGTCCGCTAATTCGCAATAGCTTGTCAATAACCTCGCAATGAAATATTTATAGTTGTCGTAAAAAAGCGATCGATGAAGTGTTATAATAGACGATTGCCAAAATGACTGATAATCTATAGATTCTACAGTAAAGTTAAATAATTTTCGTTATACATACATATAAATACTACATTTACAAAAGACTTTTATCAGTATTAAAAATTAAGAACAATTGGTATCATCACTATAATGTCAACTGATCTACAGTCAGCACTGGATGAAAAGAGGGAAAGTAAAAATTTCCACATAACATTTGATTTATTTTATGTATGATAGCATATTGATTTAGGAAGTTAGAAATAAATTAAGAAGATATCATTTCAAATTAATTAATCATAAAACTAACAGTTATGATATTTGAAAATACTTCATGCATTGATACATATCTGTGTTTCGTACATAACGCATAAAAAGTAAAAATTTATATATCGATGACTCTTCCTTTGCTTGCTCATATGTAAAGAAAAAAAAATAGAAATGCTTAACGAGCAACAATTTCACTGATCTCTTTTGCTATCATTGGAGGAACTCCACTTTTAGCAGCTAATATCTTTTGGCCCTTGATGATGATGAAAACACGGACCTCTTACACCTAATTTATTTTCACTATTAATCGAAACAAACTCAACTAAAATTTAAAAAAAATCTTATAATAATGTTAATTCAATGCACGCTTGGTAAACAAAATAAAAAAACAAAGCAGTTTATTATTTAAAATACATAAGGTTTAGATTTAACTCCAAAAGAGTGTTCTCTTGAATTCTAAATACTCGTATTATAATGACTAATTTGTTAAGTAGTTAGTTCTTCTTGAAATTGTGCTTGCTTTGCAATATCTGGTATAATTTTACGAAAATAATTTAAGCATATATTGTTTCTAATTAAATTCCATTATACTATATTAATTAAAATGAAAATTAAAATTCTATTTGACGTTTGACATGACATGTTAAAGATTTTTAAATTAATTTATTTAAATTTTATAAATCTTCGATATTTGATAATGATATACTAAATAAGTCATGTGTGAAAAATTAAATTGGTGGTGCATTTGATCAGCAGTAGATCTGCAACTACGCACAGATTGGAATATCCATTGAACCCGAGTCTAATGTTGGGCTGCTTACATTTTCTGTGAAACAAATCAATATGTAACATTAGCACTTCGAGCGTAGGCTGCAGCAGAACCCCCAACTTCTGGCAGAAAATTTAGTGTATTTTGTGCTAATTTATAATGTCATATTAAATACCTTATATAAGTATATATTCCCAAGGAGGGTTGGCGTCAGGCAGGTGGCCGGCCGCAAAACTATAGCCAAAACCAGTATGGACTATATTAGAATCCAGGATACATGGAAGAGTAGTACATACTGTGCCGACCTTACGCAAGTGGGAAAAGGGCAGGAAGATATACTATATTAATTAAATAAACACTATTTCTAGCTATTTTAAACTTAGACGAACACATTATTTCAAACTACTTGCGGATAAATTGGTTGAATATATTTTATTTTCATATAATAGCAATATCGTAAACTACTCTACTAAATGTAGACCAACAATTAATAACAATCGGCTTTGTAAACACCATCGGCAAGACTATTTGTTCAACAAACCAAATAATGTAAACACAATAAGCTTGTACGCATTGAGTATTCTGCTACAGATTTGGCTTTAATAGCTGCTATTGGGCTGTGTTCAAAAATCAACTCAAATAAAGCAGGAAGCAGTGATTTTTTAAATATCCATTTAATTAAAAAGTTACCACGTTCATTTGCGATTTTCGAAAACAAGGCTTTCACTTTGCTATGATCCTTAGATTTGTATGAAATTAAGTTATTATTTTATTTCATGTTAAATAATTTAATAAATAAATAAGGTACCCCACACCCGTGACCCAAGGGATTAACCAGAGATTACAGATTTTTATTTGGCAAGATCCGACGGGAGGGTAATTTTTCTCGAGGGTGTGTACATGCATAGACGTTTGAATGTACATATGTGTGTATGTATGTCCGTTCCTTTGGAACCCCCTGTAGCCTAAGCGGCTTGATTAATTTGAAGTAATTCGATTCGCATTCTTCTCCGATATGTCACAGACAGACGTGCTTATTGATTTTTAAATTAACGGTGGAAACCTTTCTTTAATAATTAAAACGTGTTCATTGAAACCATCATTCATGTTATTGTTTATTATAATAATTATCATTGTTAATTAGTATTTATTTCTGTGTTATCTATCGTATTTATCGAATAAAGATAATCGAACAGTTTGATAAGACACGGTATATTATAAATATTATTGTATTGAGATGACACATCATTTTGTACGATTGTAACGAACTGATTTGTATTGTGCAAAATGTTTTTTCTGTAGCTATTTACAGTAGTATTGTTGTGTTATTTTACTGTCGGACAATGTGAATCGGTGTTCGGTTATCACAAATTGGTAGGCATACCGAGGGCAAGAGCTGTAAGATTATCGGAAGGGAGATCGCGGATAGTCGGCGGATCTCAGGTTACGGCGTTAAGCGCCGTAACCTGAGATCCGCCTTATCAGGTCAGTGAATTTATAACACACTTCAAAGGAGGAGGTTCTTAATTTGCTTGTATTTTTTGTTGTTACTTTTACAATATTTATACATCGATTTATAAATCAATTTCATACATTTCTTTAATTAATAATTCACTAATTTTTTTAAAGTAAAAACTTCTTTAGATACGTTGGGCAGTTTGGATGGGGAAAATACCGATCGTGACTCACGCTCAGATAAAGACATGTGTGTATAAATTTAATTTATGACAATATGTTTGTGTAATGTAAAACAATGGAATGAATGAAAATGAAATTACTATTTTCATACGTTTATAAAATAATTTCTAATTAAATTTTTTCCTAAAAAATATTTCTTGACAACCCAAAAACAATATTAAGAAGTTTGTGAAGAAACAAGTTTTCACTTCTGATGCGTCAGTCCTACGACTGACAGTTTTTTTGTATTTTGCAGGCTGGCATAGTAGCTACTCTCACCACTGGCGCAGAATCAATTTGTGGTGGATCGTTAGTATCAAGGAGCAGAGTCCTTACAGCCGCTCATTGCTGGAGAGATGGACAAATGCAAGCCAGGAAGTTTACAATAGTCCTTGGATCTTTGAAAATATTCTCTGGAGGAACCAGAATAGACACCTCGGATGTTGTCGTTCATTCTAGATGGAACACGAACGAAATTACTTATGATATCGCTATGGTTATAATTTCAGCGGTGAATTTAAATAGTTAGTTTTTTTTTTCTATACTTCTTTCAAGATTTGGATACATTCTGTATATAATAGTAAACGAATGAAGAACTCAAGAATAATGAACGCCACTAATTCCACTGACTTATACCTAAGGGATGTGGTGGTGGTGGCAGTGTTGGTAGGTGATATCTTAAACGAATTTTTATCGATCAGATTGCTGTAATACTACAGAAAACCAATTATGAGTACCCCTAACTAACGAGCATGATATGTCGATGAAATATATTTTTTTTTGTTTTAATTTAAATTAGAAAGAAAATCTAAAAAAAGTAAATAGCAGTAAACTTTACACTAAAAACTGAACTCTCAAAAATATATTTAAAAAATAATACCGATTAGTTGTAAAAAAATTAGAGCATACTAGTTTTTAGAAATGTAATAGTAGCACGATATGCGATTTTAATTTTATGTTAATAGTAATTGTCCAATGCTTATTACTTACAAAGCCGTTAGCATAGAATTTGTATTTTTATATGTTCCAGACAACATACAACCGATTTCGTTGCCAACTACGTCGGATGTCAACGAGAACTTTGCGGGCCAATCTGCTATCGCTTCTGGATATGGGAAAATCAGAGATTGTAAGTAAAAAGTAATGTACTTATGGAATTTGAAAGCTGTAATATCCTCTTTAAAAGCAGTATTTGTAGCTTTGTTGCTTTTATGGCTCTGAATGAATTAACCTAAACCAAATTTGCTAAGCAAATTCATTTATGGTTTTAAAATTTTGCTGTTGAAAATTAAAAATATACTAATCAATTTTCTTATATGCCTTGTAATTTGTATGTCATTACTCGTATTACACGATTCTATAGAAGATTTGAGGACCATGACGAAAATATTCTTTAACAATTATTTTCTTTAACAAAACTTTCATCCGTAAACCACTTGAACAATTTATACATCAAATTGCTTTGATGTATAAATTGATTTATTAGTATCGAATTCCTATGACTATATATAAACTTTTGAGGTCACAAGGTACGAACTTGTCTCAATTACACAACAGTTCCAACCAAAGCGAATTGTGCAAGTTTAGGTTACGCATACAGACAGGTTTAGAATACATACTAGTATAAGGTTATGTGTTCAAATCCACTATTCGACCCCATAAAACAATCATAAACTTAAGTTGGGGATTTTACAAAATAATGTTAAATTTGCTTAACAATTAATAATTACTAAGTTAACAAATATGTATTTTCTATAATAATACACATTTTGAACTTTGCCTTTGATCATTTCAGCGCAAAATAGTTTTCCGAAAACCACAGAACTGTACGGAGTCACGTTGTCTGTCCTCACGAACGTGCAGTGCCAACAAAGGTTCGATATACCACTTCACAGCAGCCATCTTTGCACTGACGGCGTCCGAGGAGTGGGAACTTGCGACGGCGATTCCGGTGGCCCGTTAAGTGTCGTTTGGAAGAATCGTCGCACTTTGGTATGTATTTTTTATAAATAGATACAATAAACAAGAGCGTATCTTTTCCTTAAAGGCCGACAACTAATTTTCGGTTCCTCTGGGGTTGCGAATGTCCATGGGCGTTGGTGACCGCTTATTATTAAGCGACCCGTTGCTCGTTTGCCCCCTTCTCATTTTAAAATAAATAAAAACAAGACAGAGATTTCGGCTTTAATTCGGCACAGTCCTGACACACTTTTTTGTCGATTACTCCTAAGTTAACATTAAATTGGTCAGCAGATAACTTACTTAATTTAGTTATTGAAATACACAATATATAAAAAATAAAGGCTGGTAAACTTCAAGGTATTAAGTATCGAATTCTTTTTTGAAAGGCTGGTACGGGCTGATGATGGTAAATAATTAAAAAAAAATTAGTACCACATCATACAGTTAAATGGTCCAAAGCGAAGGAAAAAAATAGTCTAACGTTAGTAGTGAGTCTGTCAGTTTAAGTTTAGCGAAAGGTAATTCTATTAAGCGATTTGTAAGATAAAAATTTTATTAATTACAGGTTGGTATTGTTTCTTTCGGTCTTGGGGATGGATGCCAACTTGGACTTCCATCGGTTTACACTCGAGTGACCTCTTCCTTCCTTCAATGGATAAATTCTAATATGTAAAAATATAAAACAAATTGTGTATTATTTTATTAGAGTCATTCCTACTGCCTCCAAATTAAAAAAGAACATCAAAGAAAATTTTAAAAATAAATCGTATTGTTAAATTAGTTTAATTAATAAATTGTATTGTATTTCTTCAATAAACACAAAATAATAAGATTGCATTATAACCTCAACTAGAAGATCCTAATTAAGATTTTGAAATAAAAAAAAAATATTTTTACCGTAACTTAGTTGGCCTACGATACCAAGGTCTTAATTTTTGGCAAGTAGATGTGAGTTAGTAGAGTTTGACATCCCTGGGTGACTCTCCATAAATTCGTATGTTCTAAAATTATTTATTATTTTTTTTTGTTTAAAAAAAATCAGTTTTGATCTTTGGTATAAATACTTAAGTTTGAAAGTATTAACATAAAAATATAAATATTAATTTTCTTAAAATTATCTTTGGAAAACACAATTATTTTTAAATGAAATATATTTTATAGAGAAGCATGTGAAAGCTTTAAAAACTCCGCTGCCATATTACTTTCGAAGCTTCAGCTGTAACAGCGGAAAATTCTAAAAGCTTTGACGGACACCCGCTCGATAGTCTTCCGTTATGATAAAACTTCATTGCCTTTAAGCCACTTTAAAAAGGTTCTGGATATCTGAATAAGAGTTGTTTGGAAATATTACGTGGCCGTTTAGATAAAATACAGGCCGGCTCACATCCTGCTATTTAAAAGAGAAATGTGTGACAACGACGTCCTTTATTGACTTAATGTTGGGATTTATACGCAACGTAAATAAACGTCAGATTTTAAGAGAATATTTATTCAAATTTAGGTATTTTAATTCTAGTTGAGAGGAATGTTTTCTCCTCATGATTATAAATTAAAATATGATTTTATAGTTATGTAATTTCCCGACTGAAAGGAGGTAATATTTTTCGAGGGTTCGTTTGTATGTATAATTATAACCATGTTACATGTGAACTCCTGTAGCCTAAACGGCTTGGCCAGTTTGGAAGAGGCATTTGATTCGATTTCTTCCCCAGAGTGCAATAATGGTCAGTCGGTTTTAATATTTAAAAAAAAATTACAATTGGTTCTAAAGACCTCCCAATCATTACTGGGATAGACAGAGATAATAATGTAATGTACTGGTGGAGATTAGGCGACCTTCTACGACCTTTAATTGTTGATATTACGTTTGCGATGCCATTTGAATGTTCGTTTAAAGTGCGCTTTACAAATGATTGGGACACGCCTGCGTCTATATCCGACTTTACGATTTTCAAATATATTTATATGCGTTCTATTATACTAATTCTATTGTTAGAAAAATAAATATAATATTATATATTAAAATCAAAATACATTGTCAAAGAATATTTACTCTAAGATATCGCATTAATTCTACGCGAAAAATGTTTGTCTTAATTAGCAAATAGATTAAATATTAACGTGAAATGTAAGCTGTATGCAGCAGACATGTTTATTAAATATTTATAAAAAAGATATAATAAGACCAACAAATCGTGGAATAAAATGTTAGAATACCACGAATAATAAGTTACGAACAGCTTAAACAAAACAATATATATTTTAACTTAATATTTCCTCTTAATGTAAACAAAGGAATCCAAAAGATAAAGTTGAATCTTAAATTTAATTGATTCTCGGAATTACGGGTGCTATTATATTTATAATAGCCAATTTATGAAACGAAAACAAAGCATAATTTCAGGTAAAGCGGAAAGTCTTTTATTAATTTGAATTAAACACAGATTTACTTCCTGTCGGTAAGATTTTATACATATTTAACCTGTATAGCCTACTTTATAACCTCCTGTTTCCTTATAATTAGACGGAACTGTTGGCGCGGTTTGTAAGAGGTTTGTCTTTAGAGCCGCAGGTCGTGAGTTCGATTCCCACCCAGGACAAACGTTTGTGTGCATGAACATGCCTTTTTGTCTTGAGTCTGGGTGTAATTATCTACGTATGTATTTACAAAAGAAAAGTAGTAATATGTAGTATATATGAATTATCTGGTTTCCATAGTACAAATAGTTTGGGATCAGATGGCCGTGTGTGAATAATGTCCCAGAACATTAAAAAAAAAACTTAAACAATTGCTTGTTAAGGAACTGACAGAACGCACAAGATGGATTGGGAGACACCTAATTCTTTGAGCCGGCGGCTTGTTGCCTCGAGATACCACGAGAAACCAAAATGCAAATTGGTTTGTCAGGTTTATTTTTTATTATTATGGTGTATGAGTATGGTGTTATAATAATTGTTTGTCTCCACTTCCTTATTATTTTTGTATGGACGTTATATTAGTGGAACTGTTTTCATATATTTTTGGCTGACTGACATAAGGGTAATATTTTCGGTAGTAGGTACGCAATGTGACCTCCCGTAGCCTAAACGGCTTGACTAATTTTGCACAATAAAGTCTAATTCGATTCGTATCCTTCCCCGAAGTGTCATAGTCAGTCAGTTTTTTTTAACTTTAATTTTGCTTGTTTATTTGTTTGTTTTATATAAATCTAGGTTATACATTTTTGTATAGCATGTAGATAAAACAGCGTAGTTTTCATCGTGATTTTTAACTATTCGTTAAAAATAATTGCGACAACGTCGTTATTTATTGGTATACGTTTAGGTTTTGTGAATTTATTAGCAAGCGAATATATTTATAGCTCCACTTGTTTGTTCATTTTTTTTTGCAACTGACACTAAGCCGAGCACGTTTTGTTTAAAGTACACTCTGATAACATCGATAAACTTATCAGTACAAGCAAATTTAAACTAAATCTTTGCTTAACTTGAAATTAAAGAGATGTCTGGAATAAATGCACGTGAGACAGGTGAATCTACATACTCCACTATTGCAGTGATCTAAACTAGGTCTTGGCCTGACACAAGAGAGCGTCAACTGTTCTCTTTCTTTTTTCGCTATCTTCTTTTAAAGTGTGCTGTTTGTAAACAAATGTTGACTTTAAGGTGACAAGCCTTTTTCTTACCTCGACCTTACCGTATGTAAAGAAAATTTATAAATATATGTAAAGATGACCATAATAAAACAATTTTTTTTTATAAATAAACGAAAATATGGTCAATAAATTATTAACCGACTTCCAAAAAAGAAAGAACGTCATAGTTATGTTTTATGTTTTTATATGTTTGCTACCCCAAAACTTCATCAATTATGAACCGATTTCAAAAAGTTTTGTTGGAAAGGGGACAGTCGCAAGACTGTCCCATTTCATTTTGAAGGTCTTGAACCTTGGGTTTTGAAGATACACCAAAAATTGACATATTGGTAGACTTGTAGGCTTATATTACAAGCTCTGTTCGGATTTAATGAACTCGATATGTAGCGTGGCTATAAATAACATACATAAAACTAGATGTTACCTGCAGCTTCGCACGCATTCATTTCTTTTCTTTTGTAATATGATTCCGCGTGTATTTATTTTGGATAATGGATAACATGTGTCAAAAAGTTGTTATGACAAACTGACAATCGATATTGTGAATAAAGATTTTTCTATTTCTTCTCCCAAAAAAACGGGAAGATTTATATAAATATGAAGTCCGTTTTATTTTTGTTAAGAAACGTGTAAAAAATTTAGTGAAATACAGAGGCATGAAATTGGCGCCACATTTTCTACAAAATGCAATACAAATAACGAAAGTAACAAAATAAAAATCCACGCATGGATCTTACTAAAATGGAATTCAGCCAAATTTGTAAATTCGTTTATTGTTGATTGGAGCATTGACCTTGTAATAATGTCCTCGTTTCTATTCGTATGTATGTCATATGTACCTAGTAGTAAATTAAACGTACTATACAATATGACTTTTTTATTCTGGACGTGCTTAATAGATTCAGAATTAAAGTACTAAGCTCAATTTTGAATCAAAGGATCGGAATGATTAGGGTAACATAATAGGAATCATTTAAACCGCCAGCAGTTTCTACCCAGCATTGCTATAGTTCTATATTGGATTTCAATTAAAAGTACAGTATTTGTAAATTTTGGTGAAATAGATAGTCTAAGTATTTTCTGAGATTGAGCGAGCAAATTACTACTAGCTACTAGCTGTTGCGCGCGGCTTCGCACGCGTTCGATTCTTATCGTCAAAACAAATAACGTTACCATGGTAAGCAATATTGTAAAAGAAACTTTTATCCATATTTCCAAAAAGGGGGACGATCTACGGACGATTTTTCGTCAACTGGTTATATTCTCATACCGACACGTTTAGTAGTTTTCACGCGATTGACGCACAAAAAATAAGTTTCCCTTTGATTAATTACTTAAATAATTAATTAAAGAATAATTTACTGTTAAATTACAAGAGATATAATTGTTGAAATTAAATCAAATCCCAGTTATTGTAAAGTCTTGAGTCATTTCAGTGTATAATTTATTAAAAATCGTCATGCGATTTTGTACGTTCTGAAACAGTGCTAAATGTATTTTGCAATTCAAATGTGGACAACGGAACGTTTGTGTTTCCAGAATCAAAGGATTTCGGCTATCTATGTAACCGAGCTTCGAGAAAATTAAGTTGAAACTTACGTTACTTTTACATTCTAAGTACTAAAAGTAATTTAGACTAGTAGACATTTGATTAATTATTACTAAAAAACAAGAACATAAAATGCCTTATAGGTCTAAAAATATAAATGTTATGACTTTTACGTTGTATAAATTTTTTCACAAACTTTTTTTTTATAGAAGGTGGTTAACGAGCTAGCGGTAATCTAAGTAACGGCTACCCATAAGCATCCCCATACCCATAGGCATTGGACCATTCGTGCAACATACATATGTTGTTGTTGCGGATTCTACCACTGTTACATATACGAAAACGATGTAATTATTATGTTAAAAAAAATTAAATGTTATTAACAATTTTATAACGTCATTACAACATTACAACTATTATTTAATTTCATAAATATCAAAATAAACTTGATATGAGAAATTTCATCGCAATTCATTTATTTTTATGTCGGTAACGGTATCAGAGCGTTGTCCGTTTCGAGATCTTTCGCGTTGTATCAGTCTGAAATCTAAATCTATTTTGAGCATAACTTGAAGAAAATTTCAATCTCTTTTCGAAGTTCCAACTGGCGTATATCCAACTTTGGATTTGTCGTCTTTGACTTTTATATTGTTTTTTAACGTTCCAATTTTGACTGTGGTCAATATTGTTAAATATTCTATTTCAGAAAATCCAAATAATTTTGTATTTGGACATGTTTTGAAACTGGTAAACTTATTTTTAGCTGTAGATTTTTTAAGGAATTATTGGACGAAGCTTTTTTTTATAAAAAATCTTAATAAAAGGGATGTTTTAGTCAGAAACATGATGAGGTAGCAAATGTGATTTTATAACCTAATTTCACCTAAACTAACAAAGATTGTCTAACTAATAATACAAAATACATGCTAAATTCTCAAAGTGAAATGTACGAAACTATACTATTTCTCGATTAAACAGTATGCGGCTTTAGATGTACGTGAAATGTCAAAAATATGATATTTAACATAATTTGTAATTTCAATTGTAAAGAGCCGTCATCAGTTTCAAGATATTTTATCAAAAATCAGGAAATGTAAGGGCTGAAATATAACATTTTATGAATAAAAATCGATGTTTGTATTTTGTCCTCTATGGTTCCCTAAACCAATTATCAGATAGTGCTGACAGTTTGATAAGGTCATCTGAGGAAGCCCGCGAGAGACTTGCCCAAAAAATCGAATTCAATTACAAAAAAAAAAATGTTACACTATGCTTTTATGTTATTTTTACTTTTAGTTTTATTTTTTAATTAAAGTTGCAACATTCATTGCAACACATTTAGGTTTAGCTTTAAGGTCAACGGTAGTAAAAATGTCGTTCTGATGTTTTGATATATTTTGACATATTCATATTTATTACGTCTGTATATATATATTAAAGCAAATTCAGCTTGAACGATAACTTGGACGAAAGCCTAAAATAAATGACGCGCCGCTGCGAATGACAAGAAAAATTACCAAGTATCCGTCCACATTAAAGTTTTTCGTGAAGCACAGATTGATGTCACTTAATTTAAACAAATGTATGACCGTGACCATTCTTGTCCAACGAATTACATCTTAGACATTCTTCTCATTATATCTTAGACATACGTATTGATTAAGATAGATCATGATCATTAAAAGTAACTAAAATAATGATTATAAAAGAAGGAAATGTTAAAATGAACTTTTAGGATAATCAATAATGTTGTGAAGACAAATATCTTTTATGTTTGCTTTGAACTATTGAAATTAAATTATTTTTACCTATTTAATTAATATTTTGATTCCTCTTTAATCTTTTTGATTATTATTTTTGTTCCGATCGGAAAGGAAGGGTATTTGGGACGTCAAACACCTCATCCCTCCCCCAGTCTGGGCTACGAGTGCTGTAAAGCACTCGAAACGTCGAGAATTTAAATATAAATGAAACTCAATAAAACCCGTATATTCAGTTAATTTCAATGTCTTACATTCGCATAAGTACAGGGGTTGGCACTCGAAGTGTTACCAATTCAAAATGCTGTAATTTTGACAATTTTGTTTCTTTTTTTTTATAAACTTCAATATATAGAAAAAAAAACATTTAAAATTAAAAAGAAAAGTTATTGTTCGATGTGGCCACCTTTAGCGCGGATAACAGCATCGAGTCT
>DWLR01001830.1:0-17002 GCA_018246295.1 Papilio alexanor hazarajatica
TTTTTTCACAAAAATGCTTTGTATGACGTCCGCTTAGTATGACGTGTTTGTCGATTCCCTTCGAAGTCATAATAAACTATAAACAGCTGCCCTGTGGAACACTATCACGCAGATACAGCGTCCGGCAGGTAATTGGCAAGATTTTGGCATAGTGGGGATAAGTTCACGAGCGCCTAATGTATGGAAACGAATTTAGCGCATCTAAGACTCTTGCCACGTTTCACGCCGGCTGTAATAAGACGTTATTCTCCGAAACAATCGAGATATTAAGGAGTTGTTTATAAGCGGTTTTGTTCATATATAGTGGGTAGAAGTAAAAATCAAATCAATTGCCTCGGTGGTTCCAGTATGAATAAAACAACAAATTATACATAAAACAGTTTAATCAATTATTAAAACAGTACATGCTTGTCCTACTCTAGATATATCAAAATTTGTTAGCATTTTTTCCTTCCTCGTTAATTTTATTAATACCAATAGTAAGTAAATATTGTCAGTTTAGGCTTAAATATTTAATCTTATATTTTTATTTAGGACTTGTTGACCCATTATTTTTATAACCAGTTTTAACGGCTTCTACAAGAGTTGTGTTTCTACAAAGAGTTATATCTGAACAGGATAGTATCATAATAAAAAGTAAATATATTAGTGTGTTAAAATAGATTAAAATTTAAGCCATAACGAAAACAAAATACTAGAAATAAATTATGAAAAAATAAATCTAAATTATTTTGGTTAATATGCCATTAAAATCAAATTATAAAAATTACGACACAACTGTACTTGTCTGCTTTAAATTTATAATAATTATTAATATAAAGAAATGCTCCGCACAATTCTCGCGATTTTGTTTCATACAACTTTAGTTTAATAAAAAAGGAAAACGATTTTGTTTCCTGTACTTATAAATGTTAAATAGAAAACATATTAACGCCTATTTAACAATAAAAATAATAAAGAAAAACGAAAGTAAAAATGTCATTAATTTATATTATCTTTCAAATTCTGCGGTGTACCAGCCAGTCACTCTTCAAAAGATTTGTCATTTTTGACGTTTACTTAACTCTATAAGTTATGGGTATCACATGGGTTATCGGAACACCATAACTAATAGAGTAACTTACGATTTAAAAAACAAACACTTTCACACAGATACACCCACTATTTTGAATCAAAGAAGCCTATCAAAACCATTTTTTTTTCAAATGTTTAAAAATCCATTCATTGCCAAAGTACAAAATACTTTTTGTGCCTTAAACAAATTACGTTTATCTCACAAATTTGTACTTAGCCTCCCATATAGTTTGAACAGAAGTTTTCTTCTAGAAGAATGAAGGATCCATCAGTCTTCGACCGCACGTACTTTACACAGAACACCGTACCTAATAATATTTCCAACTTAATATGTCGAGATATTTTTTATGATGATACATGATATTTAAGGATTTTAGAATCTTACGCAAAAATATTTTTTAGCTTGATCAGATCATCTGTCCATCTCGTGGTAGCCCTAAATACGCTGCATTGACTTATACGTGGACGACATTTCTGAACATATTAGCTGTATCAAGCATTTTACTTCTAAATATTATATTTTTTAGTCCAAAGTTAACCAGGGTTTCTATGAACAGTGAACATGACGTTCGAAATTAAATTAGAAACTTTTTTCAATTAATATTAATGTTTCTCATTTGCATTTGCAGCTGGAATCTCCTGTTCGTTCTGACTCCTTTTATGAAGGTTCTGCTCTCATTTCTTTTAACGCTGTTCCGTTCTGTGAATGATTTCTCTCTCATGACCGTCTGTTTAGCTGTCTCCCGTCTAGCAGAAGTAGCGCCCGTTCTAGAGGGCAGAAGTTTACTTTCATTTGGTTTATCTTCTACATTTTTACTGGGTACACTAAATGGATTCGCGATAGTGTTTAATTTGAATCCAAACCTCGTGTATCCAGTGTCCAATGACGTGAGGGTCAAAGGTTTCGACTTCCGTATGTATGGTGTGCCGGGTTTTGGCTTTTCCTTTGAAGCTTTTGAAGGTGAGTCGATATCGTTTTCTGAAAAAAAAAAAATTTGTAAGGTAATAAAAACAAACAAAAAGCAGATAAAAATTTAGTTGTCAGTAGTTGTCTCCTACATATTACATATTTGAACGTAATTTCATAAAAAACGCCATCTGTTGGTGTCAAAATGTGTTTCAGAAAAGTTTTTAAATGTCATTTGTATTAGTTTTGAGAATGGCGGTGAACGACCACTTGAAACATTTATAACACTAATTTTGATGAAGAATTAAAGAACATAAAAAAAATTGATAAATAATTGTTTGATAAAATTTGCAAAATGTAAATAATTTACTACTGTATTGCTCGATACGATACAAGTATAAAGTCTCATGGTGTTAAACCATCAGAATTATCTATTTTGTAGTAAAGAGGGATAAACACAAGTGCTGTTGACTCTGCAACTGCTTTCTCCTCCTCCTCAGCCTATAATCGTCCACTGCTGGACAAAGGCCCCATTGATCGCATCATTGGGGGAAAATGTGCCATAATCGTCATGCGTGGCAGGCGGGTTGGTGATTGCAGTATGTTCCACCCGTCCTCCGGTGGTCTTTACATCCAGACTCAAGACAACCAGACATGTGCATACAGACAAATGTTTGTCCTGTATGGTAATCGAGGCCATGACCTGAGGCGTGAAAAGCAAGTATCTTACCACTGCACCAACCGGTCAGTCGCAACTGCTTTAATTAATCAATAATTAATAATTAAGTATATGTCATGTTATGCTGGGGTTCTTTAGTGAGCTGGTTGGAGTGATTCATATCCTGCCCGCGCAAAATACGCACTGGTTGTGGAGTTGCAGAAAAATAGGCGTCTACGTCTAAAGTATATGTTACCTTTTGGACTTATTCTCTCCAGCAAGTTGATGTTGCCAGTGGGGGTTAGCAGCTGCCTGGCGCGCTTCGCTTTCCTCTCCTGACACTGGTCCAGTGACTCCATCTTGTCAAACTGCTTTTTATGCAATGCCGTAAAGTTGGGAAGCTTGGTGCGCATAACTTTATTCTCCGTCTTTGCCTTCGATGGAATGTTTGGCTTCTTTGATGGTGTCAAAGGTTCAGAAGCTTTTACTGTAAGCAATAAATATTGGATATTTATAAAAAAAATGTTGCATGAAAAGCACGTGTTGGACATTCATACAACATGTGCATTTACCGTGTATGCAATTATATGTCATGCATTTAACAACAAATATCAATATATTAGTGAAACATCTTTAAAAGAGTAAGAGACTGAAAAATAATGTATCTGCAAAAAAATTAATTTAATTTACAATGTGTGGATTTTGACTTAGATCCAGATAATATATTAAAAGAAGTTCATCAAGTGCTTAATGTGAAGGAGGGATACTATCATTACATTCTAACCACTTAGTTGCAGTCAGAATAAGGTGATGAGGATGATTGTTATCATTTTAAAAGTTATTAAATATTAATATACAATAAAATTTCACAATTAACACCCACCTGTAGCGCTCAAGGCCCTAGGACGCGACAACCTATCAACCGACTTCTTTTGTTCATTCTCAAGCCTCAAGCGCTTGCTGCGCACCTCGTCTGCGTCGTTCTGTGTGTATGACCGCTTACGACCAGATCGACTTAGCTCTGACACTGCACATATATAATTTTATTGTCTAATGTTAAAGTAATACAGTAACAAGATAATCCTTAATTTTAAGTCATAACAACTGCACATAAACATATGAAGAAAATGAGTGACCGATGTATTGGATTGTATATCGGAGCAATGATGCCAGAGGAAAGACAAGAAACAAGCCCTATAATGATTTTGTTCATCTCACTAATGTATGGTAAGAATATCTTCACCTATATACTGCAATAAGTTGCACAAATATATTTCAAGTAGAAGGACAACTATTAAAAAAACCCAAAAAACCTGTTTGTACTGTGCCCTATGATACTCTGGAAAAGAATATGGAACAAATGACATCTCACTCTTCAAAACTTCTTTCTTCTCTTCTCTTCTTTAACAGTGATAGTGTTCATAACAACAACATCAGTTGTACAAATGGCCTGCTCATCCAGTGAAATATCATGACCACACAGAAGACAGGCGTAAAGTAGAAGTATTATATGTGTTATGTGATAGGTGAGGTGTAATTTTAGTCTTCTTCCCTAATTTAGGAGAAGATTTGACAGGGAAGAGAATGGATGGATGGATGGAGAAGGAAATGTCAATTTTTGTATTTATCCCCTCCTTTGTATTTTATAGGTACATCTGCAACTCGCAAATGCTTGTTGTAGATGCCTATGTTTAGCGGTCATTTAGGTAACCACTTGCTTTTTTGTCACCTACTTTTATAAAAAAAAAATACATACAAAAACATTTCCCTTTTTCGGGGTCAGTCAAGTGAAAAATTTGAAATCCTATAAGATTTCTAATATTTGCCTGACTTTTCATTTGGCAATTTATAAGAATCGTAAATTTATAAAGTTCTAAAATAAAAGAGACAAAACTTCTAAAATAAAAGAGAAATATTCTCTTACAAATCTTAAGCTGAGGGTGGCCTTAATTTGGTACTGGATAGAATTCTGAAATCAGAAAATTCAATTTCCCATCATGCTATAGTAAAGGACTAGCAAAGTTTTATATAATAGGAAATGCTTGTAGGCACATAAAAATGTATTTAACATCTAAACTGTATTTAGCTGAACCAAAAGAAGATTGACAAATATAAAATAATGGTAAGAAATTAAATGGAAAATACTTACCACTACTATCAAAAATAAAACTCTTATTAGATCCCTTCATATTCGATTTGATCACCTTTCTCTTGATCTGTGAGTTGACTATGGCCTGGTTTGTGGGGCTGCAGAACATCACCTTGGTGGCCCTGGGCACTGGTTCCATTGATGAAGACCTCCTCAATGACTTCTCCATAGAGTGTGTAATGTTCAAAACATTTACAAATGGTGTGAAACCTGGTGATGCTAATGTTTTACGTCTATACGGAGTCCTGCATTCTGAACTATCACTCTGTCTGTTCCTAGATTCTATAGATCTTGGTGTACTGGGTTCTTCAGGTTTCTCCGCATGTGTTGGGCTGTCTTTTGTATAAGTACCTTCCCTTTTAAATGGTGTCATTGGTAGTTCTTGCATTTCAACTAACGTTTTCATTGGGGAATTTTGATAAGTGATTTCTTCATCACTACTCTCCACTAATTCCTTAGTGATATTGATAATGTTTTCAGTTTTTGAGTCCTCACTATTAATACTAATATGTGAATTGTTCTCTTTGTGAACAGTTTTGTCGATACTGTCAGATTTTAAACTGGAATTTTTCTCATCTAAGTCATATGTACCATTAAGTTTATCTTTATCGAATGTTGTATCAAGTGATTTACTCATGTTCACTACTGGTTCATTGGAAAGTTTATCAAAGGTGTTGTTTAAGTTTGACATGGAATTAGATGCATCTAGCAACAGTACACTCGATGACCTTTTGCTGCTACTTTCTGACTTATCATCATAAACATTTTCAAATGTAGTGATAGAAACATTTGATTTTGGCTTTTCATAGGTGTCATCCAGTTTTATTTTGGAAGATCCATTGCTTTCATTTTTATTTTCTACAGACTTACTAAAGCTTTGTTCAAAAGTTTTAGAGGCATTTAATTCACATTTCAGAGATTCTTTTTCAAATAATTCTTTCTGAACTGTTTCATTTTTAACATCAGGATCTTTGATAATTGAGTTATCTTTTTTTGATGATCTTGGAATTGTTTTCTTCTTTGTGCCATCCATGTCATTAGTCATGTCATTAGTTTTATTAAATAATTCACTCTTAATGCTGCCTGCAGCACTGTGGTACGACTCATTTGATGCATTGCTAACATTAAGCACATTGTCCTTTACAATTTCATTGTCATCTTCTACTTTTATTGAACTTGATTGCTTTGAAGTCTTCCTCCTTTTAGACTTCTTTTTTGTCTTTGGTACAACGTCGTTTATTTTTTCATTATAGTTCTCTGCATCTTCAACCAAAACTTCCTGTTTTTTCTTTTTGTTTTTCTTTATTTTTTGCTTTACTTCCAGAACTTCTATGCTATTTTGATTCGCTATATCTAGGTTATCTAGCGTACTTTCTTCAGCATTTTTTCTATTCCTACTAGACTGTTTATGTCTTTTTACTGGAATTTCATCATCAGAATGAGTTCTAATGTTCTGCTCTTTGAGCGTGTGTCGTCGTAACTTCCGAGAGGACTTGGGCACATCTTCATTAATGTCATGATTTATTTCCAATTCGGGATTACGCACGTAATGGCCCTTTTTAATTAAACTCTTAGAAATTTCTTCATAATTTTCTTTAAGACGCATACTTCTGGTTTTCCTCTCACTTTTCACACTTCGTTCCATATTGGCATATGATCAAATTCTCAGCAATACTTACTATGCATAGATACCTTTAATATGTTCTACAAAATTAAAACAGTAACTCTTATTAGTTTTCGAATCAAACTGTCCGTTGTTTTATTCTTACAATCTACCGTTTCACTTTCAAATAACTGTCAAAGAAACCAACTGAAGCAAACATTTAACCAATCAACCAATGAACAGCGACTGGAACGTAGATAAGATAGTAATAAATATGGGATGGTACAGAGAAAATAATATTCGTAAAATAAAAATAAAATTAGTTGCGTAATTTATTGAATATTTATGCAAATAAAAGTTACAAACGTTACCAACACGAATCCAAGAATGGAAATTTATATCATTGACAAAAGTTAAACGGGGAGCGGGTCAAAAAAAAATGTAACAAAGCAGATTCCGTTAGTTAAAGATCAAAGAGAATATAAGTTGCTAGCTTCAACATTAGCATTTGAGATTATTTTTAGTTTTAAACGTCAAAATATCGTTTAATTTTTAACGTTCATTCACAGCAATTCACAGATTCACAGTTCGGCTTCAGTCTTCGGTTCAACAATACTTTATACTTAATAATACTATGTATATACTAATACTTTTGTAAACAGTCCAATAATAAATGTGACTAGTTTATACCAAGTTTATATTTCAAATTATAACGCGGTTCGTATATAATCTTTGTGTGATTCCGCATTATGAATATTATTGATTTTCTGTCTTTAATTTTATACGAAGATTGATGACCGAAAACGTGTAAACATGATAGTGAAATTTACTATTTCTAAGGTGTATATAAAGTATTCCGTGGTCTGTGGAGAAATAGAACATTATATATAAAGGGCATTAACGTCAAACTTCACTGTATTGAGTCAATATCGAGGATAAACAATGGGCAATTCGTGGCTGGTAACCGTAGCGGTATTCTTTTATTATTTTAATTCTATAAAAGCAGAACGCGGTGATTATATCGGATGTTATAGATCTAATATTAACGATGCATTGAACACTCACAGCGGACAGTCGGCCGATGTTTGTTTGGAAGTCTGCGAAGAATTATATTACAAATATGCCCTCTTAGGTAACGATTCTACATGTTTTTGTGGTAACGCACCTGGGCAATTCAAACTACCAACAGAATTGTGTGACATTCCTTGCCCAAAAAATGTTACACAAATGTGCGGCGGCGCTGATGCCGTCAGCGTGTATGATACAGAAGTCTCAGCGCCAGGACCCCCCGCCTCTTTTAACATGGTAAATGTAACGGAGACAACAGTACGCGTACGTTGGACCCCGCCTCAGGCTTATTCAAAGATTACGGGTTACATTCTCCGTGCTATCATTATAGAAACATTTGCAGATTTCAACTTGATACCTTTAGAATGGAGAGTTAGTAATACTACTTTTAACTCCGAACTCTTGAATCTTCAACCTGGGTCAACATATAATATCAGTATTGCTGCAAGAAATTATGAGGAAGAAGGTCCAAATGTCACTATCAGGATAGAAACAGTAATTGGTACACCAAACCCTAGTCCGCCTGATATAATCATTAAAGATAGGCGTGGGGATAGGATGGTGGTACAAATACCTGAAGCTAGAAATGTCAATGGGCCCGTTTCCATGTATAGAATAGTTGTTTCCATAGAATTGTATCAACAAGGGTTCATTGTAGAAAATCTTGGAAATTATACATATGCAAATGAACAAGGATATCCATATTATATAACAGCCGAATTGGATATAGATGACATTAAAAATGACTTCATAATTGGTGACCGAAGTACATATAATGGCTTTTATAATGCCCCATTGCCACTCACAAACGATATTGAAGTTTCACTAGGTGTGGTAAGTGAAAAAAATCATGTAAGGAAAGTTAGGTATGCTGAGTCTACTAAAAAAATAATCCTAAATATTAATGAACCAGAAGAATTTTCCCCAATGGTAGTAGCGCTTGGTGCCGCAATAGCTATTGGAGTTGTGTTAATACTGATCGGTATTGGTCTACTTATAATTCTTCGTAAGAAGATTCAGATGGCTAGAATGCAAAGAGGCTCTCAATCGATGCCACTGAGCCTCAGTGAACCTTGCATTGAAATTGAAAACTCTGGTTTCCTACAGGATGAAGATGAAAGAGTTGATTATTACAGCAACTTGAAGCGAAAACTGTGGAATATACCAAGAAATCTTATTGATATCAATATATCATGTATTGTTGGTGTTGGCAGCTATGGGAAATTTACAAAAGGCACTGTTCAGCAACATGGAGCCCTCACTTCTGGTCTAGTTCAGGTTATTCCTGATAGAGAACTGGAAAAGACAGACAGGCGCCTGATGCTACAGGAATTAGACCTTTTGATAAAGTCAAGTGAACATCAAAATGTAATATCTCTCATTGGAATTTGTGAGACAAATACAACATTATTTGTAGTGTTACAAGATTATAAGCAGACATTCAAAGAAATGCTTCTGCAGTGCCGCCAGAGGGATCTGCAGAACAACAAATTTTGTCTCATAACAGAAAATAAAGTTATCCAAATGTGTGTTGACGTAGCATCTGGAATGGAGTACCTGCACACCAAGAAAATTTATCACAAAAAGTTAAATTGTAGGAATGTAATTGTATGTAATAGTGGGGTAGCAAAGGTTGCAGGTTTTGGATTGTCACATATTCGACCCCTACATGAAACGCCAGATTATACCCGGTGGATGTCGCATGAAATGTTAAGACAAACAAGGTTTAACCCGAAAGCTGACATTTGGTCGTTTGGTTGCTTAATGTGGGAAGCTTTAACAATAGGAGCCACACTTTATCCTAATACGGTTAATAAGGATGTGGCATCGAGAGTGTTACGTGGTATGCGTCCATCTCAACCATCGTATGTTAGCGATGAACTCTTTCAGTTGTGTTTACAATGTTGGCAGGTTGATCCTGACGAAAGACCAGCTTTTACTTCCCTGCTCAATGAACTTACATCTTTTACTGATGTACCGGGAACAAGAAGTCTCAGTTTTACTCATTATAATGGATTTGATTATGAACCATATGTGCCACAGTATGAAATTGTTTAATAGTCATTTGTTAATAGGCAGTTTACTTGCGCAAAAAAATTTATAATTTTGACACTTGATTAATATTAACTGATTGACTAGAATAGTCCCTCATGTTTTTTTTTGATAAAGCAGATAATCTAAAGATAATTTGTCTTAAATTGATTTGTTTTACTGACAACCGTTGACTTAATTAGTTTGGTTAATTTTTAAGATTTAAATAATATGTAAACTTTTTCTTTTGATACCAATGTTTTAGTTCTGTACATTTTTATGTTAAGAGTATTTACAAACCAATATAAAATACCTGTAGTAGCTCTTGAAGACTAAAATATTTTGGCAGAAGTTTTAGCACAGGCCTATCAATAAGTGATCAACTGGCCACATATACAATAACATATTATTATAGCAAATAAAATGTATATAATTTAAAATACATAATGGACACAATAATAGCAGATGATGTTTATCTAACTTATTGATGTAATATGTATTAAAATGCCCAAAGATTTCACTTCCATATGTGACTGCTAGCTTATGCCAAATTTTTTGATGCTATGGCGTTTATATATTGGTAAATTTATAGTAACGTTACTTTGATACTCTAAGTACACATTAAGGAATTGTTTTGCCCTGTTTATGTAAAGTATTTAAAAATGTAGATCCTTAAAGTTTATTCCTCAATATACTTTAATAAGAACTGATTTTTTGTAAACATATAAACATACAAAGTATTGTCATAAAAATTAGTTTCTGCAAATATTTTGGAATTTAGGAAGTAAAGCATAAAAGCTGAGGTGTCAGAGGGAGTGCTGTTTGTTTGAAAACTTTACTTCTTGAGTTGGAATAAACTATCAATATTATATAACCATGTTATTAATCTCTTATCTGATATTTATAATTATAGCTTTAAATACTGTAGAATTAACGAAAAGTAAACTTCAATAATAAAGAACAACAGAGAAATGTAATTACCTCAGCCTTCAAAAAAGTATCACAGCATATGTATATTATATTTTTGCATTGTGTACCCTGTAATTGTGTAAATATAGTAATATAAAGTAAGCAAAGGCTTTGGCGTGCTGTTTAACATTATATAAGAGTATATATAAAGTTCTATGCTTCTACTAGGAACACCTATGTACAATCCGATACACAAGTGTTACTTTATGAAGAATGTACCGTGCTAGTATTAATTTAATTTACAGTATGAATCTAAGTTTATATAATTTCAAAGTTTATAAATTTATAATCTTAATTCTTACGAATCATTCCATGTGTTTATTCTTAAGTGATTGTGTTTGTTTTTATTTTATTATTTTTTATTATGTTTTACAAGTTTTCATTCCGTCCAGAGTGATGTATTATTGTATGAATCTCATAGATACTTTTCGGTAGTTACACTGCAGGCATTGATTAATTATATACTTTTTAATTATTCCATTTGTTTTATTTTATTATTAAGTAAATGATACGACACCTGGACTTGTGGACTAAACACGTGGACTTGCCACATGATGGTCAGATGTGTCATCTCATAACCACTGTTGTTTCAAATTTGTTGTTGTTTGTTGTTTGCAAATTTCGCTCCTGGGGACCGTGTTCGAAATAAATCGTCGTCACGAATGGGTAAAAGTGGATGCTTCAGTGAAAGAAATATGTAATAAGTCTCAAGATTGTACACAATTTGTTGATCTCATCACTATATAATAATGAAAGGTGTAAAATAAAACAACTCGGTCGTTTTGCATTTATTTATTGTTAATATAATTATAGACAATGTTCAAGGTACCTTTAAATTGGTTTTCGAGCTTTAATCACTAAGACATTACCTTTCATTTCACCTATCTTTTATAACATAGCAAAACAACATTGGAAAAAATTATTATTGACATTTATTAACACTAAATAATCAACGTTGGCTAAATTGTATCGAATTTTAAATTCAAAGAAATAAAAACATTGCAATTAAAAACTAATATATTTATTTTCCGTACATAACATCAGCAGACCCGTTATAGTTAAACAAAGTTAACGAAAAAAAACATATATCGATAATAAAATATGAATAAATCAATCATTGTAACCGCGTACCAACAAATCGGTCGTCAACGTATAACGTACGGAGCCGGAGCCTGTCTGTACACACTTATATTACGCAACAAGTTACAATTCAATAGAATTAGTATAACATATCAATCTCAACATGTGTAAAGGTTGGTGAGACAACGACTGAGCGACTGCGCGCCGCGCCCCCGCCCGCCGCGCCCCGCCCGCGCACGTCTCCGCCTCCGGCCGACCGATGCAATTTTAAAATTTAATGATAATAAACAATTATATATTACAAATAATCCCCTAGCATTAGGGACGCGTTCGTGACGATGTCATGCGCGAGTTGATTCCTCAGTCTTTAATAAATTGATGACAATGAGCAAGGAGGATAACGTAAATGAAATGTTATGCAATTATATACAGATAGCGCGAGGCGGGGCGGGCAGGTGGCGGGGCGGGGCCGCCGCGCGGTCGGCGGCGGCCAAATGTCGACTTACACTTGGAACGCACAGCCATTTCCCAATACACAGTATCGGACCTTAGTCTAACCCTAGCGCTCGGGCGCAACCGTCTCTTGTATACCCACTAAACTACCTATAGTAATTACAATAAACCACTCTATCAACAAATTCAACAACATTTAGCTATTAAAATTAAAAAGGAGGAGATGAGACGCCGCCCATCACGGCTCGTGTCCACTTCGTACCTCAATTAAATTGTATCATGAAGAGTAATAACTAGCTACCTTAGCCTAAGACATCAAAATTCCTTAATCGATAACAGCGGTAAAATAATTGTGAAGTGCGGGACTGACGCGCCGTGGGAGGGGTGATGGTAGTAGAAGGGAACGGGGGGGGGGGAGTGAGCTGCGCACTCGCACAATACCAATCAAACGCCCGCTGAATAACATTTAACAACACTCCTCGATGAAACTCGAACGCGATCGCACATCATTCCGTTCATTCTAAAATTAACTCCGACTCCATGGGACCAAATGTTCCAAAACAAAATTGTGTAGTTTATATTTCAATACTGTACATAACTTGTAAACATTTTGTTGGCTCGCCGTATTATGCACAACTAGCTCTCCTATAATATTGCAGATATAGGGCAAAATCAGTTAAGTCTTTTAAATTTTCTGTGATGTGTTCAAAACAAAGTTTTATTGCACAACGAAATAAGCACATAAGATGTGAAGGACCCATTGCTTTAATTACAATAAATTAAGGTTATAATGTTAGCATCTGAAAGTTGTAGTCCTGTTAATATTTCCTTTAGTCGTGTACAGTGTTGAGATATGAACTTTGGCAAGGCGGCGGGGGCGCGGGGCGCGGGGCGCGGGGGCGCGCGGCACAGCGTAGGCCGGACAAACGTGCTACGTAGCGTAATTGTCAGTATCACAGAACAGTATCTCAACCTATCTGTCGCTCTACGTATTCCTGTGTCAACGAGTAACATCCGGGACGACAAATCACTATTTATTATCATTCCACACGTCGTTTAGACCATATCCATTTCTCAGATAATTTTACTCCACTAAGAAACTTATTAATTTGTATAGACGATAATCATATACTCTCAAATATTGTAACAACTTCGGTATAACAACTTTAACATTTTACTTTTTTCTTCAGTTTATTTAATTGTCTATATATTACCCAATGTATCGTTTTAATAATTAAATACAACTAACTAGAATTTCATCGAATAACTATTACAACTTGGAAATGTTCTTTACAGTGTTTCTACTAAACAACAATCGCTAGCCGGACGCTAGAAAGGTAACCGTAGTTTCAAAATTGTTATATAAATCTATGATGAACAGCGACTAATTAAAATATCTCCTTAAACAGTCGCCTAAGGCAGTAATACTTCTAATTGAGACAAAGCGCATGTGCGGAAAGACACGAGTGGCAGGCGTCGACACTAGCTGGAATGTCTCGGTGCAGACAGCAACATTGTAAAGAACAGTTCGACAACAAGGCAAGAGGGCAAACGAACCCACAAAGCTCGCCCGAGTAGACGACTATGAACTGGCAAATATAATGGTAACTTTCGTATGATAAAACTAACGTGGTTAAGAATCAACTGATCAGGGACTTCAATTAGTTGATTTAGGGACAAAATAGTTTTATTTGAATAAGTTTTTTTTAAAGATTTGAATTGAGAGAATTATATTTACAATATAATTGAAATCAAACAAAATGGTTACACGAAGTATGTAATAGAGTGGAAACTGGCGAGGGCAAGGAGCCGGATAGCTAAACACAAGTATAGTTCCCAATAATTGACGTATTCACTTACACGTACCGATTACTAAACGAGATTTTTTTTTATTTCAATAAAATTGAGCTTTTAAAATCGACATGCTCCACACAAGTGCGTCAGGGGGCCTCAGCTAGACGCACTGCAGGTTTCGATCACGCTTGCGACCGCTTCTCACTCCTTAACCTTCGGAATTACAAACTTATCGCTTTCCTCATAACCGAAATCCTACGGCTGTTGCCACACCAGCGTGTTACCGATGAAAGAATCATTTTTTTGTGACGGCCAATGACACAGCGATTACTGATACGCGAGTGTGGCGCCACCCTCGCCGCCATCTTGTAGCGATGACGTCACAAGTCGCGAGCATGTCATACCACGTTTTAATTGACACGATACGATATCTGTAACTACCCCGTGAAAATATACACAGACACAGATGAAATAGTCGAAAAAACACCCAGAGAGGTGGAATAGTTTTAACCCTATTTTAGACATTTTAAAAGATTGAATATACTAGTAACTAGCTACATTAATGCGTCTACGCTGCGTGAAGTTATCTAAGTAACACACGGAGACCGACCGCAGCGCCGCGGCGGGCGCGTCTGGACAGTTAGTGTCGCGGGCGACCTCGCCGCGCTAAAAATAAGCTGAGAATTCGCTCTCAATTCCTTTTCTTAAACACTAAAATCTATCTTTAAGCCGGTTCAAATATATTTTATTATGTTTTCTATTTGTACTTCATTCCTTTTTATGACATAAGTATACACCGCTTCCTAGGAATTCGCATTGTGTACTTCGATTGCATCATTTTAAAGGCATCTCGGCGTCCAGCGCGGGACGACGCCGGAGAGTGGAGGATCGAAAATAGGGTAAAGTCAACTCTGCACAACAGATGGCACTTCTGAGGTAAGCTGATACAACTAAAACTATTTCCTCGTGGACTAACCAGAATAATGGCCTTCGAACTACATTTCTAATAAAACTGACACGAAGTACCTTGACAATGTCGAAAAACAATCACAGCTTTTATTATGTTTACCATTCTACGGTGACGAAAACAAACGTCTTGCATTAAACGATGGTGCATTAAAAATAATGTTTTAATTATTTCGTAACTGTAAATAAGAATATTTAATATTGTCATCTTGAATAATATATAGAAATCTGCATTAAAACCTTTAAAATATATATATACCTCTCTACTATATGGACACGCATATCGTTTAACATTAAAATTGTACTTAGAGTTTAAAGACAAATTTAGACCGACAACAAATGAACTTAAGAAATTAACAGAATTAAGACACGAAATTATAAATGTATAAAAAATAAAGATCTATTATGGCGAGAAATTAGGAATGAAATAAAAACTCTCTTAATAGATTCAAAAGATAATGTCAAAAATAAAATGAAAAATTATGCCAACCACAGATTAAATAAAATATTTACGTTTTATCTGTACTTTTCTTTTTAATTATTCCTCGAAATATTAAAATTACCAGCTTTGGTTAGGATAATTATTTGGTTCCTAAATTCCCTTTTGCGCTAATATTACATTTCAGTTGTACTGAGGCGTACGACCAATCAGCATTTTTAACAACATATTTTGAAAAAAATTTTAATATTCCAATCCATTCGTCGATATAACAAAAATCATAAACATTAAAAAAATAATAACTTATCAATGGTAACATTTACAATGAAATCAAACTAATGCAACCGAAATGTAATTGGTGAACAATATACAAAAATAAAAAAAATGTAATGGAATAGGAATTTTCCGTGATAGGATATATCACAATCGTACTTTTTTATTTATACATCTTAAACAACAACGTATGCCGCCAAGCGGCACTCAAATAATCACTTGTCATCACGACAAAAACATAAAATATTGCAATAAAATGTTCAACACGAATATTATATATGCGTTAAATGAATATAGATAAATCTATTTATTTATTTATTAATTATTGTAAATATGACTATGGGTCGATGCGGGCGCGGGGCGCGGGGCGCGGGGCGCGGGGCATCGCACGGCCCCCCATCCCCGCTGCACCGGCCGCGAGACGCGACGGACGCGCGCCGCATCGACTGCTGCGACTACTCTCCGAAACGAATACGAAACGAGAAAACAAAGTATAATTACAACTACGCTCAGGTAACTCGCGCCACTCCTCTATGCTGGATGAGCTCCCTAGCCGTCGCGACGGCGTAACACCACCGGCGTATGACTAGAAACAACTAGAATCTACGATGCAACAACGAACTTTGTAACGAACTGCGTCGATGTGACGACGAGGCAGTGATCCGACTGGCCCGCGGCACCTCACCAAGGCATACGTGCGCTTTGAAACATAACCCGAAATAACCTCCGCTCCGATTTTGTTCTTATACATAAACAAAACAAAAATTGCGACTTCAGAGCGCAAAGACGCGCCGTTAATTAGAATCGTACGCACGTATACGTTGATGCTGCGGGCGGGGTCGTGGCTGCGATCTACTGCATGAGGCCCGAGATGGCATTGTGGCGCGTCCGCTTCAGCTCCTCCTCCTGGATCTTCTGCTCGATGAGGTATTGCGCGTTGCTGATGGCGTTCTGCGTGCCGGTGATGGTGACGATGCGGTTGCGCGTGCCGGGGGCGAACGTGCCCTTCTTGGAGATCTGTATGTTCGCGCCCGACATCTGTTGGATCTCGACGAGGCTTCTGCCGCCGGGCCCTGGAATCGACAAATTATTCTATCTGTATATTTTTTTTATAAAGTTATGTGTTCAATTACAAGAGAGTACGACTTAAAGTAGAATTTCTTTGCAAGCAGAGATATTAAAATATAAAATGCAATTGCGGGCGTAGAAGGAAAGACATGTTGCTATGGCTTGTTTCATAAGAACATTCAAAATAGTAATAACCATATGTTTTCGCCGATGGTAACCTACAGCTATATACAGTAAATAGATAGAGCATGATTATATTATAAATAGTAATAACAATAAAAATAGACAAACTACTTGTAATAATAATAGGTTCAACTCACCAAGTATGGCGCCGACGATGACCTCAGCGATCTCGACATTCTTGGAGTCCTTTGCGCCAGCGTCGGCCGGCGTGGGGCTCTTGGAGAGCGGGAGCAGCGAGGCCGAGGGGAATCCCGCGACTCCCCCCACCCCACCCACCCCGCCGACGC
>DWLR01001831.1:0-16998 GCA_018246295.1 Papilio alexanor hazarajatica
AAACGGTACGACAATGTCTCTGGCCACCCATGCCAGGGGGAGCAGCGGGGCGGCAAAAAGGCCGCCCATAAAAAAAAAATCCTCTTGTTTAATTCGATCAACGGTAGGAAATAAAACAATTGCGCTAGTTTATAGCTAGGAGCTTCAACAAATGGAAACTGTTTTATGTTATTACTCCAGCACAAAAGAAACATGGCGGTATGTACTGGTAACTTATCAAATATTTGCAATTATTACTGTTGACTTAATTGACTTATGCAAGCTGAATTTTAAAAAAACTCAAAAATTATAGAATCGATACGATTTTCAAATATATGCATTTATTCATGACAAAGCTTTAACGTTATCCTACGTACGTTATTCAAACTTTTATCAATAAATAAAGGAAATGTGATTAAGAATGAAACGCTAATACGGACATAGGAAAGAAAAACATTGTCACATGTGCTCTGCTAGCTGTGCTTTGCACAATTTAGGAGTCCATGATTAAAATTAATAAAGATCGTCTCAATCATTTATTTTTCAACAGGATCTCCAAAAAAATCATTACTTGTGCATTTAGCATCTTAAATATATCGACATCAAATAGTCGATACATCGATAGTAAAACAACAATGTTAGCGTGTTACTAAATAAAAAAATATATTCTAGGACATTATTCACACATGGTCATCTGATCCCAATCTAAGCAGAGCTTGTACTATGGAAACCAGATAACTGATGTACTACATATATTAATACTTTTGTAAAAATGTACATACATATATAGATAATTACACCCAGATACAAGACAAGGAGACATGTTCATGCACTCAAATGTTTGTCCTGGGTGGGAATCGAAATCATGACCTGAGGCGTGAGAGCATCTTACCATTGCGCCAACAGGTCAGTCGAATTTTTAACATTTTTTTTAAATGTTTAAATTAACTTCTAATTAAACATTTAATTAAATATTAAATTAGAAGAAAATTACAATATCAAGACACTCAACAAATCCCGATAAATTATATATGTAACAAACGGAAACTTTTTTTCATTTCGAAGATAATTCTATACAAAAGAAGACAATTTCTACTCAGTGATGAAATAGAATAATTTCGCAGTCCTCGAACAGTAATAGAAAACTCTTTAGAAAATTACTTTCGAATTGCATACCGAAAATATATCACGAGATGCAACATTCCACTTTAATTTAATACGCTCGTCTTTAATTTTAATCTTTCTCTCGTGGTTTACAATAAAAATAACCGACAAATAATATCAAATGATATAACTATAAAATATAATATTACATTGTACCAATAAAAGACAAATTTAGGTTATTTTCGTACAATAAAACAGCAAGCTTGTTTAATATAAAATGTAATACAAAGGCATATTTTTTATTTCTTTTATTTTTTTAAAGAACATTAAGTACGAAGAGTCACGCGATTCGTTCATTGAGAGTGCAAATTGAATTTACAAAAAATATCACTTTTAATCTTAAGACCCATGCAAATATTTTTTTTTTCTTTGAAAACACTTTATTTCCTTTAAAAAAAATTATCTTAATAAAATGTTAAATTAACCCTTTCTTTTTCCTTTAGCCAGCCTGAACAAGATTAAAATTGCGCTAAGTTCACCTGGTAAATGGTGGATTCCCACACACGACACACATTTGTGTACATCAATATGTTTCTGTTTGTCTTGTTTGTCTTTGTCTGTTTCTGGATGTGAAGACCACCGGAGGACGGGCAGCAGCGTCCTTTTCTTAGTACGGTGGAACATACTGCGATAGTATTCAAAATATTATTAGTGATTCAAAGAATGACTTAGATCTTTCTTAATTGTTTTAATAATTAGATGGTCCAAGGCACACGTGGACTACTCACTACTACTCTGAACTCACTTTGAATGCTTTATAATTAAAAAACAAAGTATTGGCTTTTCTACAAATAACTTTGCGAACATTTTTAAATACAAATCATGTCTTAGTTAAACCATAAATTCTGGTGCACAGCAAAATTTTAATCACTTTATTTGCGTTCCTGTTAAGAGAACAGTTATCGTGTAAATTTATTTTTTGCTTTTTCACGAAAAGAGAAAAATTTCGTCGGTGGCTTACTGAATTCCGTTTACCGCGTTTGGATTCCGTGGCAGCTTTCATCAAAAAAAAAAATCAAGCAAAAATTTAATTTTTACTTCGTTGCTTGCGTTAAGCTTTGCAAAAATAAGAGAGATGTTTTGACTGGGCTTTATCTGAATGTAGGATCTTATCTGAATGTTTGAAGTATCGCATACCATCCCATAACTTACCCATATCTAACTCCTCCGGTTTTACGACGACCATATAACAATAAATGATCAGCTTGACCGCTTACCTTCCATTACAAAAAAATACTCGACTATAGCGCTTAAACTAGGTAATTGACAAATATTGAAACACTGTTTTCAAAAGCAAATAGTACAATTGTAATTTAGCGAAGAAAACAGTAGTAGAATATAGACTCTTAGATATTTCCATTCGAAAACTCACGACAAAGACTCGTATACCTGAAAAATTGAGAAAAAAATATATTCAGTCTCTCCCACAAAGGAACACTGCCAACATCTCGGACCGAAGTCTTATAACAATAAATTCACGTTTATTATGAACATCAAAACTTCTCAGTTGCTTTTATTATTCGCCGCTTTGAGTTACCCTCATCTCTGTTATGATTAATTTAACTTCAGTTAATTAACAACAAACGAAAAAATAAATATCCTTTTTTTCCACATTCTTTGGTTCGCGGCCGAACAATAATAAAAACTAAAGTCACTTAAATAAACTATATCCAAAGATTTTTTTATGGGAGAAGGCGGGAAATGAGCATCTGCAACAAACAAATGAGTCGCAGATGCGTTGCCTAATTTTATACAGATAACCAGAAAAAAACATACTTCCTTTTCCTATCCATCCCCTCTCCCAACAAAACCGCTTCCCCTTCCCATCATTTCCTTAAGGAAAGAGGAATGGGAAAAGGACTTGAAACGGGTCTTCGGCACCTCACTCATTACGAAACGCAGAACTCTGTTTCACGCCTGTCTTCTATTAAGTAGTTTGGAACACTTATTTTTTATTTTCGAAAAAAGAATTATTTGATTTTAACTATAAGGATATAATCTATATTTATAAAAATGATTAATCATCGTTATTTATATCAATCCATTAAGCGTAAAAAAACAGCCATAAATGAGTATAAAGCAAGTTACTTGGAAAGCCTTAGATACAGTCTGTAGTTTTAACGATAGAATATCTGTCTCTGTAATGGCTAATGTAAGCTATTTGTGCAACTTCCTAAAGCACATATAACTCTTTACGCTACACACTGTCTGCTTGTGAACCTTTATTTATATCTTCTATCTAATTAATTTTGTGAAATTGCTCAAGGGCTTTCTCACTCGCTGTTAGATAGCTGTAACTAGATTTACTATACATTTTCTCAACTTTACAGTAATTATGTTAATTATTATTGACTGACCGGTTGGCGCAGTGGTAAGATACTTGCCTTTCACGCCACAGGTCGTGGTTCGATTCCCACACAGGACATACATTTGTGTGCATGAACATGTCTGTTTGTCTTGAGTCTGGACGTAAAGACCACCGGAGGACGGGCAGCAGCGTCCTTTTCTTAGTACCGTGGAAACATACTGTGATCGCCTACCCGCCTGCCAAGCGTACCGCTTATGCCATATTTTACTTCAAATATGCGTTCATGGGGCCTATATCCAGCAGTGGAAGATCATAGGCTGAAATGGATGGATGAATGGATGGATTATGTTTATCATTACACTTCCTAAAAAAATGTTAAGCATATTTAAAGTGTCTAAAGAGACATTTTAAAAATACGTCGATATTGAGAAAGATCAACATCAATGAAATTGTACCAGTCTATCAACAGACTTTCATAAATCAAGATATGCTGTCCTCTATTTTCTAATCGACTTCAAAAAAGAAAGAGGTTCTTAATTCACTTATTCGTTCATTCGCAAATGGTTCCCAATTAATTTTGAATGGCATTGAACCTTGGGTTGGATTGGATTGGACACTCAAGACAAAATTGTTTGAATATAATGGATTAGTAACGTACCATGGCTATAAACAACTTAGTGATTTATAAATAAACGTTTATAAATTTGAAGTCGATTATGTTTTTGTTACCCAATTTAAAAGATTTTTAAAGTGTCCAAAGAGACATTTTAAAAGACTTACTTTTATTTTGAGCATGTTCGAAATGAATAAAAGAGTTAGTCTACTAAATATGTTAGAATTTCGTAAAGCTAGATATGTCGTCCATTATTTTTATAAATATTATATAATATATATTATTATATAATTATATAATATCTGCAATTCTAATGTCTAATTTCTTTTACCATAGAAGTCAATATCTTAGTAGACATATAAAAACAAATAATCGCAACGTATAGTTGTTAAAAATTATTTTTTTATTTGAATAAGAAAAAACAAATAAGCCACTTTCCATGTGCGCGGTATTGTATGTTAAAAAAATAAAATATAAAATTATGAATCACGTTCATCGAAACTAAAGAATAAGCAGGTAGTTTACAAAAAAGAAAGTTTATTTTCCATCATAACTAACAAAGAGCTCGGTACCTCTCTGCAGCCGAACAATAAATTCATATTTATGTTGCACATCAAAACTTCTTTGTAGCTTTATTACTGGCCGCTTCGAGAAAAGTGCATTTATTTCCTTCTTTCTAATTATAAAACTTGATTCCATTATATTACACGGAAACTTGCGAATCTTTTGTAGTCTTGGAAAATTAATTTAATTAGAAAATCGCCAGTGTTTTTTTTTTCAAATTTATTGTGTAAAGTACATGTGTAAACGTTCTTGCATTATATTTCTATGGCTAATGACTACCGCCTTGTTTATGCAAATTCGAAATGCGTAGAAATAAAATCCTGCCCCAGCTTTGCAAGACAAGACAAATAAAAAATATAGCCGAGATTTTAAGATTGGTTAAATTTTTATGATTATTAACGAAACAAAAATATATCAAATTAAATCGTTTAATTATGTTGCAAATTATGTTGCGAGACGTGCCGCGATCGCGAAGATAACAAAATAAACACTCGCCCTGAGGATGGACCACCGACGGGTCAGAAACTAGTCGGTGCAGTCACCGGACGATCAGACGCGAGTAAGCCGTTGTTATATAAATGTAAAATTTCTTGACTATAGTATTGAGATCAATAATACGAAACAATTGATAGCCAGGAGGTAGAAGAGAGTCTCTTTAATACTGTTTATAACATTTGATGCTACAATTAAGTTAAAACTTTAAACTAGCTTAGTTAAGGTTGTCGAAATTGTTAATTTCCTACTTTAGTTTACATTTGTGAAATATCACGAAATCGGTAGCAAGCACAATGCTTTTTGTAAGACATAATCTGGGAATACAAACGCTCTTTTTATGCAAAAACAAGCCTGAGGCTGACAGAGAAAATTATCGGGGACGACATTCTAAAATGCGCAGTGTTAGATTAGAAAAAAGCAATTTGAAGATGTTATCAAAGTTATACTTCTGTAGGAAATACTGAATTTTTCCTAATAAGCCCCGTCCGAATTGATATTCCCCAAGAATAATTTGTTGATGCTGTTCATTAAATGTAAATTTTAAGGGTATATTTTTTAATCTGTGGTCTATCTTAATGATATTTATGCTTAAAGTAAAACATAATTTTAGACTGAGATGATGAAATAGTTCTTTTAACATATAAACGTAGTTCTGTCTAATTTCAAATCAAATCATTGAAACATAAATCAATCGAACTTTGAACAAGTTCTTCTATGATCCATTTGGTAAATTCAAAACTCTAAATAATATAGCGCACAGCCCGCAAAGCGAAGTTCTCAGTGCGGGAACTATTGAGCAAGCAATCGCTTCGGGTTTCCAAGTCAGACTTGCGAATCGAATTCAAACATTTCCACTAGAATACATACCTAGATATCGAATTTTATTACAACTTTACTGTGATCTTTTAGTAGCAGACATGAATATCTAAAGCGATATGTACCTTCTTTTATCATGAGATATTAAAATATTAATTAATACTAAATAATAAAAATACATAATATTTCACATCAATTGTAAATTTTCAAGTGTTCACTTACACACAGCATTTGTTTGTTCACTCTGACGGTAGGTTAACCTACCTAACCTTTTTCATTGAGACGTGATAAGCAGAAATAGGGATAAACCTTTTTTCAACGCCAACTGTATTAGTTAGATAGATGTCTAAGCTAGGATTGTAGTTTAAATAGGTCGCAAATGTAGTATATGAATTGAATTATATATAAAAAATGTTAAAGATTATTCAGCTTTACGTATTTTTACGCAATAGATTTATGAATAAACATATATAAGTAGAAAGAAATTGTACATAAATAGATTTAATAAAATGTAAGCACTTGATTAATTAAGCAAATAAAAAGTAAATAAAACAAATAAAAAGAAAATAATCAAAATAAAGAAAAGACACAGTTTGCACCCAATATCTCTAATCAGCTTATGTTGGGGGAAAAGTAAATCAAGTTTAGTTTAGTTTTATTGGATAATAAGTATTTGTGACTTTTTTTTAATTTTACGTAATTTTGCAATGATTTTGAGGTCGTAAATGATTTTACATAAGGGAAAAAAGTACAAAAAAAATGTTACTACTTGACAGTATATTTATTTTAATATAAAAATTTCGTCCTAACAAAAGAAACAAAGTTTCTTGCTTTAAAAGGCCTTAACGAAACAAAACGTACATCCTATTTTAGTATGGTAATATAAAAAAACAACCCACGTAGAATGAGGGCACATACATCTCGTTCAAAACAACGAAAAAAAAAACCCTCGCAACACTTGCGCACGACTAAACGTCAAACACCTAAATTTTTCACTGCATTCAAACTGCACTACTGCGGCCTCGTAAAAACTAATCCAAATCAATTTGGGATCGGATTTCTATTATCTAGATCAACAATTTATGACTATAAATTATTTCAACTTCACGCAAAATAAATAATAACAGTATTAAGAGTAACCATAACTGACGAGCATAGAGAAGAAGCGAGAGAGATGTGCCAGGCCTTATCACATGGATCTCTCACTATTACTCTGCCTATCCCTAGGTTACGGGCGGTTAATGCCTATTTATATCTATCTATTTAGTATAAATCAACTATCAATAGATTATCATGCGCTTGTCTCATGAATGACTAGTGATCAGACCCGGCTTCACATGGGTAAATGCCAATTTTTTTTGTCGTGCTTGCCCATCATCTTTTTTTTTTTTCATTAGTTAATTATTCAATTTACACTTTAATTAATTATGTATGTAACTGAATATACATTTTTCAAGAAAGTGTTTGTGTTTTTTTTTTAAATAATTTCAAGTGTTTTTTTAATATGTAGTGATACAAAGTTCAGTGCTAATCCGCCTTTTTTATATTTTTTTGTAATTTTTTTTTTAAATTTCGTACTTCTTGCCGTCAAAATATTATATTTAAAATGAATTTGAATGCCTATGTTTTCGCGATATTTAGCCTTTTAACCTTTAACATTTTTCCTTTTACATGGTTCAGTTAATATATTTCTATGAGTTTTTGTCAATTTTAATTAATTTGGCCCATAGACGTGTACAAATATGGTTTCTATTTTATTTAATTCTTTGGTATTAAATTGACTTGATTGATATTAAAGAAACTGCAATATTTTTGCGAATGCTCAGATATCGAAAATTCTGGCTATACCGTAGGCTCGCTACGCAGTACGCTACAACAGAAGGGGAGGGGGAAGGGTAAATTCTGTTATTTAAGTACTATTGTAATTGTTTCGAAACGTACCACTTCTAGTAGTAATAGAGTATTCTAATCTGTGATGCACTAATATCGAATTTATGTTCGTGTCATATAGGTGGAACATACTAGGTAATTTCGTAATTGCGTACTAAGTATTGCGAGTACTAGTGCATGTAAATACGCGTTCTAAAGACTAGATCCACGAGTATTTACAAGTACGGATTCCTTGCTTTGGGTGACGACCAAAAAATTATGCTTCTTCGTTTCGTTTGAAATTAAAACAAGATGAAGTGTTCATAGATTCACTGCCTTCTTCATTCCTTTTTCTACTTAATCTTCCCTGGATAATCTTCCTTACTTAGTCTTTCCTACATAATCTTCCCAGCTTAGTCGTCACTACATAATCTTCCCTACTTAGTCTTCCTCACTTAGTCTTCCCTACATAAGGTTGAAAACATATTATAACTCTTTTAGTTTATTATGTTGTAGGACTATTGGTAGTCAACTAATATGCTTTTTGCTTTTCTGTCAATCAATTAAAAATATTAGTGTAAAAATTAAAACATGAGTAAAGCCTTCTTTCAATTTAATTTAAATTTTGCAACGTTACTTGTTTTTGAAAGCGATATCAAATCAAGTGATTTTTTTAAGTATTTCAAAGAATCAAATATTAACCTTTAGTGAACCTTCATATTACGATTGATTTGTACACACATAAATACAAAGCTTAAAAGTGACGAATATATTTTCATGTTTCAGTCTAGTTCCCATACACTATGCCACGTATTTTTCTTTGTTTTGTTCATGACAAATGTATTCGGTTTCCGTAGTGTGTATACATTTTATACTCTCCGTTCTAGATTCTAAATTGTTTTTCTCATAGCGCCATCATAGTTTTTGATATAATCTCTCCATCGAAAAATCTGTTACGGATATACGTTTTTAAGTTGAAGTTAAATTCGAAATTTCGTTAATCAAATTCGGCTTTTCGCAAATCTAATTCGTCTTTTTGCAAATCAAAATCGTCGTTTTGTACATCAAATTCGATAGCATGCCTTTGTAAATCGATTTCGGACGTGTCTGTAATTTGACAGGTAAACGATCTATATTGAATTTCAAAGAGAAAGATAACCCTTTGTAAAATATTGTTTGTGTATTTAAATTATGTGAACCAATGTTCTTTTGCTTCCTTTATCATAATAAAAAAAAACAGTTGCTTCATAACTTTCATCCAATTAAATCCCCTATCTAAACGACTTGCGTTAGTATATCAATTGTTGTTCCATTGTTGCCTAAGGTCCCCTCATTCTTATAAGTTATGATATCGCCCTCAGCCCTTGTATACTTCGGACGCGTGACTCCGAATATTCGCTTACAATCGCAATATAAAATACTCGCGTCCTCAATAAATTTCCCACGGGCACCGGGAATGCGGTATCTATTGTGCTTGTTCTGACTTTACTTAATACATTCAAAAATATATAACGTAGCGTAATAAATCCACTAACGTCATGACCTAGTTAATAAAATCCAAGACCAAATATTAACATGATTTATAAAGGATTTATTAACCTGATTTTATGATGGAAGTACGAATATGGATTCGTTTTCTCATCAAATTATTTTGCCCGACTGACAGGAGGATAATATTTTTCGCGAGTGTATGTATGTCTGTTCTTTTGTGACCTCGTAAAGCCTAAGCAGGTTGAATAATTTTGAAGTAAGGTGTCATTCAATTCGATGTATTCTTCCCGGGAGTTTTAAACACAGGCTGGTTTATTGTTTTTTTTTTTTTTAAATAACTTTAATAAATTGTTGCCTGTGTTGTTGCTGTTTGTTTGTTGTTACTGTTTAAAAAGGTAAAACTATTTATCATCATAAGCATCCATCCATCACAGCCTATGTTCCTCTACTGCTGGACATAGGCCTCCCTCATTGATCGCATCATTGGGGGGAAATGTGCCATAATCGCCACGGTTGGCACAGCTGTGGCAACATTCGCAGTATGTTCCATCGTTATTACGATGGAACATACTGCGATGGCCAACCCGCCAACCAACCCGTTAACCAGAAAAGAACGCTGCTGCCAGTCCTCCGGTGGTCTTTTTACATCCAGACTCAAGACAAATAGACATGTCCATGCACACAAATTTTTGTCTTGGGTGAAAACCGAACTTACGACCTGGGGCGTGAAAGGCAAGCACCTTACCCACCGCGCCAACTGATCGGTCACAGTGCATTATTACAATAATAATTAATTTACTGATTAAGATATCAAAACGTATATGAGAGATGTTACATTTATAATATTATGGATAAGCGTTGCATCACTCCACGACTCGTACATATTTCGCTTCAAATAGTCGTGGAGTTGCAGAAAAATGACGGTTAATTAGTAACTAAACGTTACATCATAAGTTATTAATATTTTTAAGACATGTATAGGTGGGGTGAGACATGTATGTATGTATACATACATAATAATTAAATTAAGAAGAAGTTTTTCTTTTATTGTATACATAATATAAAATGATGTCATACTTAAGACAATATATTACTTGTAAAATGAGATACATTAACATATTTGTCTACACTATTAGAGATAAAACTCAAGATATCATGCCACGTATTAAATTTTAACATGCCACGCATTAAACTAAAAGACATCTGCAGTTCCATAGTAATAAAGTCCTTATGTAGTATCCTTTCATTCAACAAATTCAACAATTCAGAATATTGTCTTATACCAAAGGATGGTTGATATTTGATTGGAAGTTGAAACAAGTTCTATAATCGTACTGAAATCGAATCTCTAAATAATACAGCGAGACGTCCGCGATGCGATTTCTCAGCTTACTGAACTATCGAACAAACTATTGTATTGCAACCCGAAGTTAGACTGCGAGTTAGAATCATACATTTCTTACCGAACGCCTTTAAAAATATAATATTCTTTTGCGTAGAAGTTGTATTACTACTCATACTCAAGGCATACTATATAACTTATCATACTCAAAGCAAAATGATACGCGCTTCGTTTAAATCTATTTTAAACTTATAATTTCTTGTTTGTAAAATATTAGTAAGAGTGTAATTTACTAGCATTATTATTTTTACAACTCAAACTATGCTTTTAAAGCTATGCTAGCTGGTTCAACAATAGTTTAATGGCAGATTCGAACTCACGACCCCACGTTACGCATTCTGTACCCTTAACCATTAGACTAGTTGTGCGTCATAAAGTAGTAGTCCCTTTGGTTTACATAGCGATAATATTGTGAGATGTATAATTTCTTAGTACAAGCGCAAAGAAATGAGTGGTAGAAGTGTAGTTGTCTTCGATAGAGGGCGCTATGCCTAATATGAGATTGCCATAGTTGGATAGCGGACCGATGTGCTTGTAACGACCGGCTTACCTTCTTGGATTTCGAGAAATAAACAACTGATCATATCTGGGCGTATTATTTAATGGAAATTTCATTTAATTTTTAGTAGTAAATATATACGGTTATCAAATGAAACAACAATGGAACGGACGGATATCATATAAATAATTAGAAAAAGAAAAGTTCAAGAAATTAATCAGACAAATTTTGAGTATTTGCATTGCCTTTTATATTCATTTTTCATGTTTCATATTTCATTTTTTTAAAGTATAGTAAGCATATGATTCATATCTCAACTTAAATAAAGCTTACTCAATTTTTGCGAGGCAAAAAATAGATACTATAACTTTCTTCTAAGATAACATTAGAGAAAATATCCCTTTCGAAAATATACCTTTTGTAGGGCAAATTACTTCGGCTTATAGTTGATAGAGGGTTCGTTTAATTAAGCCTGAAGTTTAATAATATGTTCAAAGCCACCTCGTTCGTTCTATTAATTAAATCATTCTCACTATTTTATTCTTTTGGATGTTGACGATTATAGCGAAATTGATTTAAAAGCGCGAGTGTTAAGATACTCTTATATTTCTATTTAATTCCCAGAATAATTCGTTTGTTTACGGATACAATGTCATTATGGAAAGATTTATTAACATATTAGCTCTCACGCTCAGCTTGCCTGTATATTTTCTAGGAAACTAGTAGAGTGTAAAAGATGTAATTGATTACTAAAAAATGATAGCAATGGTCACATATCTGACTAGGACCTATTCCCAGGTGAGCGACGTAACGCGACGTGACGCGATAATACGCGATACGTCACTACCAATAAATACGCGCGCGACGTATAATAGTGACAAAGTAGCATACAAATACATTGAGCAACTATTGGACATTTTCGCGACACATCGTGTATTTGACGCATCAAATCATGTCGTTTTTGTTGCTCACATATAAATGTTTGATTTACGGAAGGCGACGTGACGAGCCTGACTAGAAACGAGAATATGTTACCAATACATAACGCTCGTCTCGTCACTAACTTATTATTGTAGCAACGCAGGTCATAATACATGCAACAACTACTTGAACATTTTTTAACATTCTAAGTAAGTTTAAACTCCTGTGTTAGGATATAGGAAGTGAAGTCGAAATCCCGCCCGCCATTAGTCATGCAAAACATGCAAAACTGTTGCAAGATGCACTTTAATTACACGAAATGTCTTGCAACAACAGTTCCCGATTCGTTAACACTACAACTGGAAGTCGTAAAATCATTTCCTATAATCGTTATTACCGTTGTATTAGCGGAGAGTTCACTAAAGGAACTGACGCTGCCATTACTTTTATTGGCCAATAAACTCTCCGAAACTACGAATCTGTGCAGCGAACGATACGCATGCGTTCTTATTTCTTGCTGTTTCTATTTTCGTATTCGTTATTTTCGAAAGGAAAGTTAAAGGAAAGTTCTAAATACGCTTCTGTTTTTTATGTTTGTTACTCCGATATTTTTTGGTCCAATTTAAAAAAGAAAATGTTGGAAAGGGTCCATTCACAATTGGATCCTCACTTAATTTTGAATGGATTTGAACCTTGGGTTCCGGAGATAGGCAAGACATATTGATAGGTTTAAGAAAAGGCCTGTTTGGGTTTAATTGACTTGTAATAAGATATACCGTGTCTGTAAATAACTTAAAGACATACAAATAAAATTATTTATATTTGAAGTAGGTTTGGTTTTTGTTAAGATTTTGATCAGATTATATTAGCGAGCAAACAAATAAGTTATCTACTTACCTCAACCTATTCGACATATAGTATATAATTAAATATGCCTGCAGCAAATTTCGAATTTCAATTTGGCACGGCCGAGGCACATTTCTCTTGCTCCATCTACATTCATACATCTATGCATTTAAGCTCGTTAGTTATCATATATTGTCATACAGCTGTGACTGTTAGCTAGTTAAAACAAAAAGTACCAAGAGTAATTTTAATAAGATCATAACGCGTTACTAAATACTATGAAATGACAATTACAATAGATCAAAAGCACTTTAACCGAAGAGTTATTATTGAACTTAGTTCGCTTCAAATTCCCATCTGCCACCTCCCTAGTTTATAGACAGATGTTTCAGAACTGTTACATGACATAATTCAAAGTTCAATATTGTTTACCAACTTAAGTTTTTCTAACCTACTGTTATTTCGATACCCTATTTTATGCAAGATATTTAATCTATTTAGTATCACAAACTACACAAACTGGTACACAAACATCATTTTTAAAGGTTTTAGTCTAATGAGAATTTGTATTCTGGTGGATTTCCAAAATATTAGGATGCAAAGATTGTAGACCGTCGAAAAGGACCAATATTTGTGACTATTGTGGCAGGAGAAGTCCAGTAGGGAATTAGATGTATTGTAATGATCGATGATTAATAGTTAGGTACAAAATATTCATATCAACTATACTACAATACTATTCTTAATATAAAGCATTATATTTATTACACTTCTATCCACATTCCGACACACTTGTACTTGAAAGTAAATCTCAATCCACAATCGTATCTGCGTACTTCACACACATATTGCCTTGTATTGTTTTGGGCAGAAATGTTGTATAACTGTATATATTAATAAAAAAAATAACTGTCAAATAATCATCTAACAAAATAATAATCTATTGTTATTAGTTCCGTATTTTACACGTTCACTACTCATTACAGACTGACAGTTCCTTAAATACAAGCCATAGCTTGTAGCAAAATTCTAAAGACATATAGACTAGATTTCCATTTGGACATCTTTAAATTTGAAAACGCTGAATTGTATTCCGAATGATGCTTACGAAACTTTTAAATTGCATTTGTAAAATTAGTTTAATATTTAACATATTTTAAATATATTTACGAAAGCTAATTATCTTTTCTAAATTCCCACAATAGTTTACCCAATAACATCTAACTAGACTTTGTTAAACTGCAGCGCTTCGTCCCCACACAAAGAAACTCCGAGAGCTTTCCACGTGACGACTTTTGAGAATGTTTCACTTCGTGACTTTGCTTGTTAAAAACTGAACGACATTCTACAGCCGTAAGTAGTGTGCATACATCTAGTTATTTTCAAATCTTGTTACGTACTAATAGAAATTAGTTTTTACAAAAAAAAAAGTTTTTCGTATATACTTATATGTACATATGTATGTAGCTCCTAGCCTAAACCTCTTGAAGGATTTTGAAGAGGATTTCTCTTCCCTGAATAAGTCAGACTTTTCGATTAAAAAAAAAATATTACAAGTAAAAGATTGTTTAAACTTTTTTTTTTCAACTGATCGAGACATTATCATGAACTAAATAAGAACGGCTTAAGTCGCATTTGATTTTTAAGCCCGTGATAGCACTTTTTGCGCCTCATTCGTTACGATTCGAATAGGTGATTTTATTACTGTATTTTTTAAAGAATACTCTTTCGAGCGATACCAATGAAAGCGCATCACAAGGTGATCCCTAAAATCCGTAGGTGAAGTCAAAATTAGAGTATAACGGTAACTGTATAAACGTTAAAAGCGCTCCGCAGTTACCTAGAATGTATTGTTCGACTAACAAGAGGTATGAAAGCGCCTTGTTCAGTTTCTGTAAGGGCACTCCAATTAATCTCTCCCTGAGCTCCGAGGAATTGTGTGCCCGTACAATTCATTGTTTCGTCTTAATAAACTGCCACCAACTTGATCATATTATAGATTAAATATGGCTCCATCTCGTGTGCTCGTAACGCTACGTGTTAATTTAGTTTAATGAGCGTTTATGCTGTTAATAATAATTATAACCAAGATTTTAATTTAGAAATTTAATAATATTTCATTAATGACATTAGCTGTGGACTGAGATTTGTAGATTGATTGTTTACCTTGTCAAAAATCAAGACTGTATTATTTAATTGAAACCAAAATGTATAATATGATATTCGAAAAATCTATAGACATCTAATTTAATCGATGTCGACATTTATCGCATTGGACAAGATGAAACAAAGTCACCAGTTGTGTAGCCGGCCACCCATCTACCTATCGCTGACAAGGGTCCAAATCAGAGATATTAATTCGTTGGGTGCGTTGTAAATTAACCGGTTCGAGATCGTGTAACGTTACTCGGCCGCACTGCGAACGATCCGGATAATTTGTACGGCAGCCGGGTAATAATTTCCGACTCTTGTCTTTTCAATGTGTTAGAGAATGGGATTGAATGAGTAAAACTATACAAATGTAACAAAGTAAAACAGTTTGCTTGAACCCTCTAGTTGATATTACGTTTTTATTAATTCTTTTTGCATGTGGTAGCCCAATTACAAAAGGTTATTATAGGTTATTTAACATAACGCTTCTAATGCTCACATTCGGAGCAAAATATAGACGAGGCGGCGAGTGACACCGCGAGGCACAGCTAGTACATACAATCTAGACTTTACAGTATGGATTGACTTGGATAGACTTGAAGGATAGACTAAGATGTGTACTAACATATCGGAATTCAATTCATTCATCCATCTCAGTCTATGACCATCGACTGCTGGACATAGGCCTCCCCCATTGATCGCATCATTGGGGGTGAAATGTACCATAATCGCCACGCTTGGCAGGCGGGTTAGCGATCGCAGTATGTTCCACCGTACTAAGAAAAGGATGCTGCTGCCCGTCGTCCAGTGGTCTCTACATCCAGACACAAGACAAACAGACAGGTTCATGCACACAAATGTTTGTCCTGTGTGGGAATCGAACCCACGACCTGCGGCGTGTAAGGCAATCTTACCACTGCGCCAACCGGTCAGTTTATTATAAAGAGATATTAATTTGATATTTTAGGACTTTTACGTTGATTATATATATATGTATATTTAGACGATATTATAAAAGAGAAATAAAAAAACAACAAACAGTGATTTTCATAAAATATCTTCGGTTCGCTAAAAGTAATATTAAAATGTAACAAAGCTCAACCATATTTGATATTTGAAGCTTAGCTCCGTATGTAAAATTAAAGTCGGAGTTGTCGTGTGTTTCACGTTTGTTTGTATAGCGACCAGCATGTGTTGAATGTTAACGTTTGAACTAGGTCCTTTGTCTGAATTTATTTTTAATGCCATTGTTTGTCTTGCCTAGCTTTAAGCGTAGATCTGTTGACTGAGTAAATTTTATATGATTTCATTAAATACACGGCTTATTTATATATATATTAGGTCTTACATATGAAACTGGTGTTTTGTACGGGACGAATATAAAGTCAATTTTTTTTTGTAAAATATATTTAATTAATCAAAGTATGCACCGTTGTTATCTATGCATTTTTGCCATCTCATAGGTAGTTCATTGATCCCTTTACTAAAAACACAATGGGGGCGAGAATCAATAAACTCTCTGAAGGTGGTTTGGACTGCTTCATCGGTGTTGAATTTTTTTTCCCTGTAAGTAGTTGTCCAAATTCCGGAAAAAATGGTAATCTGTTGAAGCAAGGTCCGGGGAGTACGGTGGATGACACAGACATTCAAATTGTAGCTCACCTAACTTAGTGGTTGTCTGTTGTGCAGTGTGTGGTCTTGCGTTGTCGTGAAGCAGCAATGGTCTAGAGCGATTGATCAATCTCGGTTGTTTATCAGCTAGTTCTTCCTTTATAGTTTGCAGTTACTGACAATATAATATATGTAATCGTTTGGCCAGATTTTAGAAAGCTGTAGTGAACGACACCGGCGCTAGTCCACCAAACACTCACAAGTAACTT
>DWLR01001832.1:0-16994 GCA_018246295.1 Papilio alexanor hazarajatica
GCATCCCCACTATCGTCTACTAAACATTGTCCATATGTATGCTCCTGTGTAGTGGGACAGTCAGTATATCTATATCTATATCTTGCTCCAGGTCCGAGCATTCTGCGTGTTATGTTAGTATGTGTTTTAGTATAAGTGTGTTGATTGTTGATGATTTTTTTATGTACTTATAAATATACAGTTTACATGAAGCGACTGTTCATTTTTTTTCAATACTTTTCAATAAGTTTTTTAATCAGGGACTTTTCAGAAGTTTCACTTCTACACACTTGTAACTTGCACACACACACACACACACTTTTTTATTTTAGTTTCCACTTAAAACTAGAGACAGATATTTATTTACAAATACGATTAAGACATACAAAAATAATATAACCTTAAAAAACGTGAATTAAAAATTAATAACTACTACTATTTATATCACTCACATACACATACTCACAATATGTGTATTTTAAAGAAAAATTCCGATACAGTAAAAAATACATGGATTTTTTTTACTCCGATGTTAGAAAGTTAGTTAAATATTCAACGATTCGAAAACAATTCTATTCTAAATACAGAAAGAATTTATCTAAAAATCGGTTTAAAGCGAATAATCTCATCTGGTTTGCTCGAGGCTGGTTTTCTTTGTTTAAGAATCCAATTTTAATGTGCAAGGCCAAGCAATCGACGGTACGACGTTTCGACGACGTTCAAAAAAATTTCTTACTTTACCAAAAGGAAAGGATGATATATTTTATTTACATATTATTTTAATGTATATTTTTGTTTTAATAACTTAACCGATTCGTGACCGATGGGCGAATTTAAATATCAACTAAACGATGGTAAAAATATAGCCTATTTGAATTCTATTCGATGTAGCTTTCTAATCAATAAAACAGTTTACCCATTACAAATTTTAACAAAGCATTACAGTATAGATTAGTTCATACTGGTAGAAAATGTTTGCTAACTACTAACTTGCTAACTAACTTAAGTCTATAGACAATCCAGGCTTTATTTGTCTGATTGTTAAGACTTCCGGGAAGTTTATTACATATGTTTCTAAAAGTTTTGTGAGGTACTTAACTTAGACTTATAACAAAATATTATTTTCCTGATAAACTTTAAAATACATTGCAAGTCGCAAGGCGCAGTGGCAAGATATTTGGCTCTCATGCCGCAGGTCGTGGGTTCGATTCCCACTCAGGACAAATATTTGTGTGCATGAACATGTCTGTCTTGTGTCTGGGTGTAATTATCTATATATGTATGTATTTACGGAAGAAAAGTATTATTATATGTAGTATATCAGTTACCGGGTTTCCACAGCACAAGCTCTGCTCATTCTGGGATCAGATGGCCATGTGGGAATAATATCCCAGAATATTATTTTTATTATTACATTACATTAGGTTTCGAATATATGTTTTTACAAGTTTAAGTATTATTTGTTGAGGTGGCACTCTCTGATCACTTATTATTTGATGAAACTCAAAAATACTTGCAATGCCCGAGTCATTTTTGTTACCAATAAAAGGTATAAAATTACGCATATTACTCGATTAGTTATGTCAGTATTAAACAAAGAACAAAAAAGTAAAATGTTTGTCTCAAAAAAGTAACAATCATATTCAGATATCGCTATATTAATATTGTTTCATGTTCTGCTTTAAAAAAAAATACAAATTTACTTTTTCATTTCGGTCTCATTCAATCCATTAGCACAGTAAAAGGGATCTAATAGAATAAAGAGAACGTCAATTGTGTTCAGCGGTTAACCACTTGCAATTCGTTTTTACCTGGGTTAATTAGAGTGAGTCCATTGTGCCGACGCCGTCGCGACACCAAACTTGAAATGTGTGCAAGTAATTAATTAGCACGGAACCCTTTCGCTCTGCCGGTGACAATGGACAGAACTTTTGTACAATTTCGTTTCGTTATTAATATAAACTTGAATTTTATTATTACAAAAATGTAATATTAGCAAACGCATGCAACTTCGTTCGCGTAAAGTTCAAAAACCTTGAATAAGATGTAACGTAATTTCAGCAACGCGCTAAGGATCCGCTAAGGATTACTGCCATTACTTTAACACTAAACAATTTGTCCAAATTGTTACGAGTATTCTAAGTTTATTTACATATTTAGATATAAAAAGAGACAAAAGTAAAAAAAGCCACCTAGCTTCATTTATTCAGTTCATGATTATGAACTGAATGTTTAGCTAACAAGCTTTCAGCTTGATATAAAAAAAAAAAATTAATCAATGTGGTAAATCTCTCATGCTCTCGGTAACGGTATGCTCGCTGTTCTATATGAACGCGCTCATAGTAGCTCATACATTATATCTTTATCCGATACGGGGACCGTTGCGACTAGTTCGCGATTAGATCACAATTCCTAGGAAGCTAGCCGGTATTAACAAATTTCTTATCCATCAGCAAATTAATTGAACCGACTTAAAGCATGCGTAATCCGTGTTCATGTGAAGGAGTTAAGAACGATACGGCACCGTGCCCTTTGGACAGCTATTCTATTGCTATCTTGTGACAAGGACCTTATTGTGCCTTATACAATTAGTAAAAGCTAGGACAATGTAATGACATATCTAATTGGCGATAAGTCTTAAAATACCGACTAGGATAATACGTGTAGAAATAGATTTAATAAGCGTTTACAACAGTCTATGTACTGACATAGCTGGGACGTGAAATCAATACCGACAAAGTTCCCAATAATATTAGAGAATTTAGGTTCCCTTTGATGTTTGCCCCGTTAATAGAGTGCCTGCAACATATCTGTCATATGCGATGCGGCTGGTATTAAACGAGATGTGCTCTATAGCGCTTTGGGGAATGATGAGTTATTACACAGTATTATAAACAACGCACACATGTGTATAGGATATTCTGGAATAGTGTTCGATACGTCTTTTATATGGTATGGTATAAAGGGATGGTAAGTAGCAAATGGTAAGTAGCAAATGGTAAGTATTATATGTATATTCTTATATTCACGAAGGTTGAAAATACAAAATTGGCGTAAATATAAAAAAAAACACTAAAGAATATGTCTAATATTAAAAAGTGGTAATTAAAGTCATTTTAACCGACGAGCATATATTTATCTAGAAGCGAGATAGGTGTGCCAGGATCATACCAAATGAAAATTCGTATAGAAGATACAGCACTGCGTTTTTCTACGTAGCATTATCATTCATAATTTTCCTGTTCTTTTCTCATCTAAGTAGGGTCGGCACAGTATGAACTACTCTTCCATATGCGCTGGACTAGTCCTAGGCCATACTATAATTGGTTTAATTGGTGCTATAGCTTTTACGGCCGGCTGCATGCCTGACGGCAACCCTCCTCGAAAATCTACATCCCCTTCACATCTCTCGATACAAGGGAAAAGAAGGGCGAAACGCACGCCTTTCTTCAGTGAGATCGTGGTATTTTACCGGTCGAGCGGGCCATTCGTGCAACAGATGTTGTTGTTGCGGACTCTACTTTCTTAATTGCAATTTGCAAACTAGATAAAGTTGTGCAAAATTTGCTCTTAAGGGGCACATAACTGAGGTTCCTAACACATTGTCGTAGACAACAATACATTATGTTGTTACAGTTTTGATAAAGAGACAACAATTATTAATTAAAATACTCGTATATAAAGTCTCCTATAATAAGGTTGATATATCCATTAGCATAATGCATAATAAAATATTTTGAACTAACAAAAGAAGCTTAGTAAAACTTGTTAAAACAAAGCTCTAAATCAATTTATACAGATGCAATAATTTTTACTTACATTTATAAATATAATTAAATTAAATCTGCGGTCCCGAACTGCATTATTTTATATATATAATAATATTTCGTATAGACTATTAAATTTACTTTATGCTATTACTACGATTGGATTAAATAAATGTTATTTTTTTATTTGAATATTTTACTCCTATTCCATAAAACGCAGCAATCTCAAAGCGATCATAGCAACGCCAGATAAAACACAAAAAGGCCTCGACTGCAAGTTTTAAGAAGTATTTTCATTCCAAACTTTGTAAGTACCGTAAAGTATGTATAAAGGAAAAATTATATTAAATATTATATTTATTTTCTCTCTCACTCTCCGACTTTCATTCCTTGAGTCGTAAATATTTTGAAATGCGAACCACAAGCTTATTGCGTGTTACGATGTCTTTTTACAAATTATATTACGAAATTTGTGTCGAAAATATTCTTCAATATGATTAAGCCATAGTTAGTTTTTAAAAAATCTCAGAAATGAGCAATAAAAAGTGTTTAATTAAGTGATAGTATTTAATTGTATAATCTAAAACTCACGTTTTAATTTAAAAACGAAACAAATAAAATGTGTTACACTATACATAAATAAAGTCTCAAAAATTAGGTACGATCGTATACTCATTTGATCACCCCACCTTTAAAATGCATACAACCGCTTCACTAATAGATGAAATTTTCAAATGTTTGCTCATGTTTCGTGTTCATCTTTATCGGTGTTTTTAATTGCTAAACCAATAAGCTATAAAATTATCAAAATTCGACGATCCCACATCGATGCCTACACGATAGTTAATTGTAACATGACTGAATTTACACTACGGTTGACTGAAACTACAACCGTGTTAACGAAACTGCGGCTGTCGTTTAAATTTGCGGTTATAGATATTCGATATTTATTATTTCCATTTCCAGTGCAGATCTAGTAAAAATCTAGCATTGAAACAATTTGTAATAAAATATTATATTGTTAGAAATGACAATTTAAAAATTAAGTTTTATTAATAAGCATTATTCAATGAGCCGACAATGCCGATATGTGTTTCGACAGAGCTTCTTCAACGGATTGTACCTCGGGACGTCTGACGACAACTACATATGACACTGTCTTTTATAAACTCACCTGTAAACGTTTATCCACATTGACAAACTGAAATATCCAACACTATTTTGACTCGTTTTTTTAATCAGTACTAATATTATTTAAAGAAAACATACAAAAAACTACTGAACCGAGTTTCAAAAACCTTTTATTAATTCTTTCTAGGCCATATATTTCTTATTTTTTCTGTCTGTGTATCTACGTACTACGTAGTAAATATAACTGTATATAATTATTATAAGAGTACCGCAGTGTTGACGTCCTCGTTTCTAGAAAAGCAGCAATATCTTTTCTTGGGCTATGTTAATAAGTAAATATATGAGTCTCCAGCGGCCATGCAGAAAAGTCGTGACGTTTTTTATTATCATTAAACACTACTAACTGTTCTAATATCAAACGTGGTTAATATCCAGCTAAAGTTGGATCAACGGATGGATTGTTATGATACGTTTCATTTAGAAAGATTTTCAGTATTGAAAACAATGTATTTGCTGAAGTGTTGTATCTCTTTTTAGGTAAGGAAAATGTAATAAAATATCGTAAAATATTATATGCTTTAATGTATCAGATATCTATATGTAAGATAGAATGAAAATTCTCTTACCGAAACTCTTTACAAATTGATTCATTTAATATTTACTTCATAAATAAATTCAAAAGTAGGAAACCGGTCCACACGTCCTCCTACGTATCGATCGTGCAGTTCGTCCATTTAGCAAATTAAACTGCAAACGCGAACCAATATAAATTTACCATTCCCCACCCTCTCGCCTTGCCTTTTGCTGTCAGTGTAATATCACATTAACCCGAAACTACGTAAGTTTGGGGGCTAATGCGGTATTAATGTTATTCGCACTAATTAGCCCGAGGCGAAACGGGGTCACACAGAGTTTCAACTGTCTAAATAATTACAGGTTCCCTTGTGGCAAGTGTGCATACTTACTAAGAACGATTTCAGTACCTTTGGGTGTGTGCTAATTATATTGAGTGTGGCAGTCCGAGTGTATCATTCGATTCTAGACTGTTTAATAATTTACATATTTTTATTTACGTCAGTACTAATAGTATAAAGTGGATAGATTTTTATATACTTGGCTCTATATTTGAACTTGTAAAAAAAATCATCGATTACGATTTAATTATATATATTTGTTAAATAAACATACTTACTCATTTAATTATTTGATGAAATGTCGAGGCGGCGCGAGGGCAAAGCGCCTGGTGATGTGACGTCCTCTCCATAATAACACGATGCAGTTACAATATATTGAGCTGGTAACATCGAGAACTAAAATTGTAACTTATCGGTAGGGCAGTTATTTCGTTGTAAATATGATAAATAAAATGTTTGATTTAATTCAACTTCTAAGACGCCGAAGATGTTAAATCTAAATAGTAGAAAATGAAAGATCATTTAATTTTGACTATATCGCTTTTTGTTTAATTCGTCTATTCGAGTTCTAAGTTCTATCTGGCAAAAAGATTTATACGAAGGAACAATCTTTACTCTCTGAAGCCTTTGGTAGTGGTTCTTAGTGTTTCTTGTCCTATTTTTTCTCATAGGTAAAGGAAGTCACTTAACATAGAATAATTCGCTTGCTCGCTCTTATAGCTCTTATAACTCTTATAGCACTTAAAACTAACAATAATTTGTACTGGGATGTCCTATCTTAGCTGCGCGGATTGACTGTATACTTCCCGGATAACTGTCACTATTCGTATGTGAATCTTTAGTTTTTGTAGAAAAAAACTATGAAAATATGTTAGAACTTTCAGTATAAAACGGCAAATTCAGCATTTTAAATTAATTATTTTATTATTCAATGATTAATTAGCTAATGGAATTATGAAGCAAAGAAACAAGAATGTAAATTTGTCACATAAATTTATTCCCAATCTTTGGACCCTATAATGCTTTAAAACTAATAAAAACATAAATACAACACTGCGATAAATTAATGATATAGTTGAAACAGAGACATCTCACAGCGTTACGGCTGACAAACATCATCAATTCTCTGTATTTACCTGTACGATATAAACAAAAACAATCTCGCATCACGGCCCTTGCTCTCACAACTTAGGACGTATGCATAGAAGCAATCTCTACAAAGCAAAGGTCAAAGCTCAACTCTCAATGATTAAATCTAATCGATAATCTAATCTAGAAGTCTATTATTAATTTAGTACTAATATTGTTTATTAATATTACAAGAATATAGACAATACAGACATGTCATTTTTTTTGCAGATCTAATTGTATTATATATAACAAGAGGAAAGGCGTTAGGGATAGGTTTAAGAATCGAGGTTTGTAAGTTTTGTATTCCGGCAGGTTTGGCGATGGTTTGGAGACTAGGTCTTCTAGGGTTGTCGCGATAACTGATTGAATCGCCTGACAACACCTTACGTTGGACTTTACGACCAACGTATAACGAGCCTATATTCATGTTAGCGGTGAAACTCACACGTCTTAATTCCATTACCCGTGTTTACACGACTTAGGGTTGTCAGTTGAATAAAAATCGAATGAGGATGAGCTCAGATTTATTTGAATTAACAATGAAGTCTCCAATGCCACAAAACTCCACGAAGTAAGAAAAGAAAAATTAATGAACATCTATAAAAGTTGTAATATGATAATTAAGCTAAATTTAACACTATTTTTACAATGTCATTATGTTTTTTTTTTCTTATACCACAATAACACTTTACCATTGCTCTAAAAGCATTAAATAATCCAAGTCACACAAATCTAACAATTAATTACTAGCTATATATATTTTGTATGGTTTACTTTGCTCGATATAGAAATATGTTACCGGCGACATACCGGTACTCGTCACCGAGAAAAAACTTTAAAAAACAAGAACATTAATACTGAATTCGAAGCGAACAGCTAAAAATTATTTTGGTAATTAAGCCATATTAATAATTACTCTAAGAATTAACAATAAAAATAACCTTTGAATAATGTATTGCGACATGTCAACAGAAAGCGCGCGACGTAGGGCCGCGCCGAGCGCAGCGCGTGCCGGCTACCTTCTCGACGTATGAAAACAACACTTAGCCGGTATTTAATACTCCGAACGATTATTTTGTTTCTTTATTCTATCCATATGTATCTCCTAGATTAGAATTTAACTAGATTTATTAAGGGGCACAGAATTGATATGTTTCCGATACACGGTGTTTGTGTCATACCGCTTCACTTAAACTAACTTGCAAGGCGACGTCACGCCCCGCACTAGCCTATCACATGCGGGCCATGTCACGCGTCTTCACTCACCGACGACGCTCCCAGCACAATCTACTCGATTCCGCAATAAACCTTAACGAAATACACACAACATATGCTTCCGAAATGCGAGAAATTTCACACCGGACAATCGATACTAACGTCGCAAACGAATCCACCGATAGAGTTCAAGCAAAGGTCAGTATCAAAGGAGAACGCGCGGCTTCCAAGCGAGGAACGTTTGTAGAAATTGAAATAGCATTGGTAGCGTGACATGCAGCCGATTGCATTACAAGTACAAGACGAGGATACAGAATAAACGTCTCTATGAAACCGCTCTTTACTTCTAATTACACATTAATATTACGATGATATGTATCGAGTAGTCCCGCAATAGGTGACGTAGCCGTGTCCGCAGCCACTGGACGTCTCTTACGCGCTATCTACGGTCGTTGGACGGAATCATGGCGGCGGCGGCGTCCGCCAAAACGTTTCGCGCTAAAACTTAAAACTGACAGATTCTCAACAAAATAAACAACGAAGACAGTATTTAAAAGCGAATAAAAAAATTTAATTTTAAGTTAGAGATTTTGTTTAAATAGGGGATTTTCAAATACAAATAATTTACTGCGTTAATAATGTGTTTCGTAAGGTTTCGTTGTATTTTCGAATGGGACGCCGCTCGCCGTAAGTTGGGAGATCACTACTACACTATTATATAACACAATTACTTACACACGAATTAGCGTTACATCGAATTAAATAAGTAAACATTGACTTAGCTTAATTACTAAAATCGACAAAGGGTTTCCACGAAGGGAACCGACATTTATGATAGTGTAAATTGTGTCATTCCGTTCAGAAGTAGGTAAAAATTGCACATAACTCACAGCTGTTAGGTAACGATGATCTGAGACCAGAAGTTTAGCGTAGATGCGGCCGGTGGTCAGCCCACACTGGTACGGGACAGCTGTTGGTGATTATACGCAGAGAGAATAACGGAGAACATTCTGGAAGATCGTTACGATGGTACGTGCACCTTATAATACGTGTTTGGTACGGTCTGAGGTTAGTAATAAAATAATGTATATCGTTTATCTTTGGTCTATACGCAATGACGCTCGGTAAATGTGAAACTCACATCACTATAAACGATGTATAAAATTTTGCTAAGTCAAAAATTGACATTTCTTTTTCATTAAATATTGACTAAGAAACTTTTCATAAGAATTCACATGCGGAGTTTACTGGTCTTTTCAACGACATCTATCGTGTGAATAACTCATTGATTTCCGTCGAGTCAAGATTTTAATCCGAATATCCGAAACCTTATAATTATAGACTAAGCAGGGATTTTTTTTTACTTTTTTTTTACTATAATTTTTTCACATGTTTACATCAGCAGAATACGTCAATAAATATCTATAATACAAACATTAAGATTTCATTTTTGGTTTCTTGCCGCCTTGCGTGCTACATACTTCGGCGTCACCTCGTTGGTGAGACAGAAGGTAACTCAATAAGTGAACAGTTCTCGATATATTATATAGTCAACTAGTTAAAATAAAAATATATTAATTTTCCATTTCACTAAATACTAACATTTCGGTAAAGTTAACGTCATTACATTTTCATTATAATGTACGAACAGATTTCGTTATAAAGTAATGCAACTATCTTGATCGTCTACAATAAATACCCTTATCTAATAATATTATTCACCTAATGATTACACAATAAAAGTAGCTACTAAATATTTAAATTAGATTATTACCAAAAAGCTCGTCCAAGCATGCAAATAGAATAACTCACTATACAGCGTGGCGCGCGTTTGCAGTCGCCGTAGTCTTAATATTCACTAATAATTAATATAATGATTACATTTAGTTATTTAACTCTCATAAGGCCAAGGCTAAATTCTCGCAACGACACACTGCGGGTCTCGAGGGCACCGCATCGCCGAAGTGGAATCAGAGATACAAACCAACAGAAGGTCAGGGAGGGTCAGGTGGACCGGAAAGTATTCTTACAAGGCACAAGAGGCGTAGGTGCCAGGGGAATTGTCTTTGGGCACATTTTGTGTCCAGGTCAGGCGATGCGTGTGCCCCCTAGCATCCGCGACGCATTGCACTTCACAGAGCGACTCCGAGGGGCGCACTCCTCCTGTCGCGTCGAATTTACTCTATAATTTATAATTATTGCAATACAATAGAAAGGATACGCGAGACCAACACTAGAGTGCCAGCGCTTTAACGAGTGATCAAACATTATAAAAATGACTAAGAAAAGCATTTAGGTAAATATAATTTGAAATAGTCATGAGAAATTTATTTAAATGTGCTAACATTATCGCGACTAAAAACAAATGTATCGTAATTATTACATACAACTTTCATTAAAAATCATTCAACTTGAAATATTATATAACAAAACGTAATTTTTCTATGAAGGGCACCTTTGGTTTTTAGCTTACTCGAATGTGACATATCCTAAAATGTTTATTTTTAAATTTCTGGTATTACGCTATATGCTTAACAAATCCTCTCAGTTGTAAACATCGGCCTCGTAAAAACTAATAAAAAATTTACCCACAAAATAAGTTAGTTGTAAATAAATCTTATATTACATAAAATGAATATTAAGTATTATTTGTTTTGCGAAAACATTTTTACATTTAAAGGATAAAATAATTCCAAATAATGTTATCGTGAACGGCAAACAACTCAACTGGAATGTTAATAATAATACAATAAAATTTAATTCTAAATTTGGTATCAACAAAATAACCACCACACACCCCTGACGCGAATGAAATGGTAAATATAAAGAGACGAGAGCATAGGCTACAGCTAGACGGTCGACAAGTGTTCTTGATCCTGATCATCCGTAGAGTGGTCGCACGTTGCAGCAGTACGGGTATGCTCTCTCTCCAGCGGAGGTCCCGATGCGACTCAGAGGATCAAGATGGCGCGTCCCTCAGTTAGCTGGTTGTCAAGTGCCGAGAGCCACGAACGAATTAATGTTGTTCGCCCTCTTCTCCGCTTTTGGCTCCCTGTCGGTTACAAATCACACAGTTAGGTACATCGAAACAACAAATATGTCAAGATAATTGTTATTCTATTCGTATATTCTTTTAAAGCAGGCAAGTGTCGTCAACTAAAGTGCACAGTGCAGTGAGATAACGTCAGTTGCGTCTCTCGGTTCGATTGTACGAGTACTTTGGAAACCATATCAACGAATAGACGAAACGAAACTGGTCATATAAATATAATTACTTTATGGGATCCAAAGCTTCATAAAAGTTGATGACGAGCGGATTCCGGTCATTTCAAATGTCAAATATGTAAGCTTGTAGAACGTATAGAAAGAAACGAAGTAAAGCAGTAAAGACCAAAATATAGACATACATAGAAGTAGTTGTGTTGATAAAAGATCGATAAGAATGCGGTCGTCAGCAACGCGATTGAATGTGCTCGTGCATACTTCATGTGCGAGAATCCAGCCGTTGTGTGCCAACTTATGCCTCGCGTATTCGAGGTGGATGGCGCCCTCCGAGCTGAGGAGCAGCGCCCCCTGCAGGCGAGCCATGGCGGCGGCCGCCTCGCCCGCGCTACCGAACTCCACGAAGCCCACGGGCCCCGCCCCGCCCCCACCGGGCCCGCAGCCCCCGCCAGCGCCCGCGCAGCCCCCTGCGCCCCCTACCAGCCGCAGGCGCGAGAAGCCCGGGCAGCTGTCACCACCACATTCAGTGTTGCCCGCACTCGTACCTCTCATGGTTCTTTTCCTGTCATGCGCATTATTGCCCGCGTGCGAATTTATGTCTCCCATATCCTATCATTTCATATGATGTTCATAAGATGCGGGAGGTCTAATCCGCACCCGGGCGAAAATACACATGACAGGAAAAGGACCCCTAATGTATCATTGGTTGTTGTGTTGCCAAGCGTCATTTATAATTTGGATTGTGTTATATGTATATAACATAGATTTGGAACAAGCATTTGCTAATGAGCATCAATTACACTGTATATCAGTTATGAGCCAAAGTCACTTGAATTTTTGCAGTGAAATCGTTTTGAATATCATTCTTGCAATCATCAATTATAGAGACAAGACAATTACAATTCCTTGTAATAATTTTATTCCAAGTAATATGACGACTGGCAATAGTTTTTCGTTATTATAAGTGCATTTAATGATGTTGACGTTTGTGCTAAACGTAATGTGTAAATGAAAGTAATAATGCCATGCTAACAGCGGCACGGGTGCGGCTCTATCTCATACAAACCGCTTTGAAAATGTGATAAAACATTTGTGATGAGTTTGTATGAGATATCAGTCTTACATTTTAATTTAATACCCGAAATAGCCGATGTTGTGAGATCTGTGCGACATGCACTGTGGAAAATACAGTCACATTTAAAATTAATATTAATCAAATATCTTTCGATACATTAGATGTTAGTTTATTGCGATAAATTAAATTCTATTATGAACTAATTAATATGCTTTATAGGAACTATAAAGGAGCAATACATTGTGAACAATTAAGTAAAAATAAAAAGAATTTAAAATAGTTATTTAAATAATAAAACAAGAAACTACAATCTTATGTATCGATTTAGAATAATCTTGTAACCATGCATGTTAAGACACATAGTATATTTTATATGAAAAGTACATATCCATTAATTTGTTTAAAATATTTTCAAGTGAAAAATGAAGGACAGGAAACAATCTTTGCAAAACAAAAAACCAAATCAAAATGATTTGTTATATTAAAAATCTAAGTTCAAATATCGGGATGTCTAAATGTCTAGGTTTGCTATCCTAGTTTCTCCACATAGCGCCAATAAATTCTTTATTTTTGTTTAACTAAGTATGTTACAAAGCCATAATATTGTATACGGTATATCAATTGCGTTTGGACGTTCGAATTATTATGCAAGACAACGAGGAATTTCACTTGATGATAAGAGATAATGTCATCCAATTACAAAAAGGTGCTGTGGAGGATTTTTAAATATAAAATCCAATGCAACACCGCGCTACCGTCACCATGAGGCATAAATGACACATCTCTATAGCCAAGTCATTTTATCAGCTGCAAGCGCTTCTCGTTAATATCGGAAAATTAGCTTACCTACATATTACTGATGGCTTGCCAACCATTTGTTTTAGGAAGGCCGAAAGAATGTATCAGAGGAAAATCGGAAAATACTAGATTATACATATTTTCAAAATCACACGCCTTTATTCAGTGAGGTTAAGGTATAACATTTCTCGGTCGAACGAGCTATTACACAAGAAATGAAAACGCTAGACTTATATAAGCAGTAATAGAAACATACCTGCTGAAGATCTCTTTCAACTCATGTTCGGAGACGAATTGCCCGAGGTTCGCGACGAAGAGCGTGGAGCACGGGGGCGCGGGGTGCGCTGGGTGACCGGGGTGGCCCGGGTGACCAGGATGGCCGGGGTGCCCGGGATGGCCAGGGTGGCCGGGGTGGCCGGGGTGACCGGGGTGGCCAGGGTGCGCGGGTGGAGCGGGCACCGCGGCGCCCGGAGAGCCCAGCGCCGGCGCCGGCAAAACGCACGCGCCCAGCGTCAATGGGGTCTATTAACAATGCGTTGCATGTTGGATGTATTTGAATTCGGCTTGATGATGTGATCCTTTAATATGAACTTGAATTGAGAAGATCTCTCCCAAACATTGTAGCCATGACCTTGACATGGGCTTTACATGCTTGATACTTTCGTTCTAAGTTTTTCGAAATATAGACGTCCTTGAAAGATTATGATTAAATTGTCATTTATTTTTACTTTTTACCATAATTAATTATTACAGAAACGTCAGTATTAAGTACTCACGTGGTGTGGCCTATCGGCGGCAGCTAGTCAGAGGTAAGAGCGCACGGGCGCCATCTGCGGGTGGATGGCGGGGTGCACCAGGCCGTGCGACAGGGCCGGCAACTCGCCGCCGTACGCCAGGGGGTGGTGCCACAGCTCGCCGCCGCCAGGGAAGAACGGGCTCGCTAGATCTACATCGTATCACCATTTACACATCAAAACACGTAGAGCATTCAAACAAAATATTTTTTTTTTGCAATTTTTAAAGACAATAGACAAAATATTTATAGACTTTGATAATAATGACACAAATGTAAGCTAGGTATAGTCCAGTCTAGTCAACCAAACTGTATGTGTCTATATAAATCAGTCAGTCTGGATATTATTCTTTAAGATTATTAAAGAATAATATCCAGAGTGACTGATTTATATGATTATCTTTTTCTCTGAAAACATGTAATCAAATAGCGTAAAAACCTTCAAAATAATATGACACGAGTATAAGAGAAGATATTTATTAAGTTTTAATTCTTCTAACAAAAATTTTTCGTGGTCAATTAAATTACATAAATAAGCAATATTTACAATGTACTTCAAGTATGTTTTAATATTAAGTAAGATTGATTTCGGTAGGAGAGTTCAATTTATTTTATTGCAATGTGAACATGTAATTATAAAGATTACAATAGTTTGACCCGAAAGATATATTTTAGGTTATAGCTTCACGGAGCGGCTTTGCGTGGTAGTGTAAGCGGTAACAGAAATTGGCCCAAACTTGTGCTTTCACTCGACTAACACACATCAACAATTATAACCGATCATCAATTTACAATGGTTAGAAAACTACGGAGCTATCGATCAATTGTGTTTGTATATTCAAAACGCTTCCAGTTTGATTACGACGTAGATATTAGCTTTGTGTCGGTTTGCAGAGGAGATAGAGGCAACTGGAAGTGAGTGTCACCGTGCGGGTAGTCGAGCGAGAGCGGGCAGCGTGTGCGTGTGTGGGTACTTACGTCCGGTGAGAGGGTGCATCAATGCGGGGTGTGCGGCCGGCGCGGCTGTGGCAACTGCCGGCTTCGGCTTGCTGACCTTCGTGTTGCTTTTAGCGAACTCCAGCCGAATCGTTTGCGGCATGTCTGGGTCGAACCGGACGCCCTGCTGTGAACAGCCGCAGCGGCGCGGCGCTCCGATATAATGACGATGGAACGGTCGGTCGCCGCGCGGCGAAGCCCGTCACAGTTGCGTGTTGGGACGCGCCGGGGGACTGCGTTTGGGTATTGCTCTGTACGGGTGTAAAGTGCTATCTCCCCGATATTCTACGAAACGGTTCGTACCAAGATTTAGGTAAAAGATAATTTAAAATATGAATTGAAGGTAAGTCGCGCCCGCGCCTTCTATTGTGACGGAACACAGTGCTCAGGGTGAGGCGTCTAACCTGTCAAACAGTGACATGCAGTTGCATATTTACACCGTCTAACTGTCAACCGGGCTGTGGTGGATGGAGCCACTCGTGGTCTCGACTGTCGACCGCTCAGTATGTGCATGGTCTTAGCGTAACTTACGATGCGGTTACTCGAGTCAGGAAATGTTATTTCAAGGCTACTATGAGTATATTAACTATTGTGCTGGTTGGCTGTGTCAAGGCATGTGATGAGAAGAGGTTTAGTAACACCGTGCTTTGTACGCCTTTTAGTATTTACAGGTAGCTTAGGTCTTTCTCGTTACGTTGATAAAAAAGTAAAGTGATCCTTTTAAATTTGTTTTAAGCGCACTTAATTATTTGATATCTTTGAGGAAAAGGGTTTCAGTTTTGCATAAATATTTGTACATATATAATCTGTTTAATATTATATAGACAAGATTAGAAATTATGATGTAAAATGTAAAAAATAGATTGATAATAATTGAATAATGCAGCAATTTTGTGGGGAAGTTAATAATCCAAGATTTGTATTTATTATATGTAAAGTAGGTTAGCATGACATATCAAAATACGCATAAACGAACACCCATAATAACGGCAGGAATATTTCCGGTGACGTATGCACGCATAGAACGAATGCACACTCGCTATGTCGTTGCCCATCGCACTCTAGTTAATTTAATTGGATTTCTTTAATTAATTACTTTAAAAATGACAGTTCTAATTCTTTTGATGCGTATAAATGACTGTTACATGAAACAATCAAGATAATGCATATGTATTTGTAATTGTTATTTTATATTATATTAACAATATACGTAATAATAGACATGTATGTATGTATAAGGTGAAAGATTGCTCAGGACTACCAACCTGAAGATCTTGCTTCGCTGCTTCGGCGCCGGCTCTGGTGTGGAAAGTGACGAAACCCACCGGCTGCAAATAGTTTTAACAACTTTAGTATTACGACATTGTGCATTCTAACCAGCCAGCGTCTATATAGAGTGTAGTTACGAGTATGTGTCAGAAACCTATCATCTCGTGCATTCTTTGTTTCTGAACATTTTTCTCACTATTACATCATTGCATTTTATTTTTAGATATTTGTGCAATAATATTAATACAAATAGGAAAATTATAATATGGCTAGATTTATAGTTATTTAATAATTATTTTAAGTTTGGCTTTTTATCGTTTAAGGTTATACTAAGAAATCGGGCACTGAGTTATCGCTATGAATCTCTAGCAAAAATCACATAATTCCAAAGTAACTTTGCCACAAGGTTGGAACAAAGTCTTTTGGATTTACAACGGCGAAGCGTACGTCGAATTTGTGCTCTCTGCTCCTTTTCTTCTACCATTCATCCGGACAGATGAAATAGCTCGGCTGCGCGCAGCGGACCTTGGACGACGGATATACAGGGCTAGGCACTCGAAGTGTTACCAACTTTAAGTTGCTATAGCAACCAAACTGTTTACAATATGGGGCCCATTTTTTCTCAGTCGTAAGTCTATTGTATTGTTCCTAAACATACAGAAGCTCATTGTTTTTCGTCGCTGCTAAAAAAAGTTATCCAGATG
>DWLR01001833.1:0-16993 GCA_018246295.1 Papilio alexanor hazarajatica
GCACTAACTTTTGGAGTTTTATTCAATATTGTAATTTTTTCAAGGTGGTCTCAAACTTTTGGCCGGCAGTGTATGTTTGAACGCACTAATCTCAGGAACTAAAAGTATTTTTGTACTTAATGCTAAACTATTATGAAGAGCTACACATAGACTATTTAAAATTATGCTTAGACCATTATAAGCTGAATAAATAGATAAAAGACGCTAAGAGGGAAAGTGATGTGAATAGATATAAAAGTGAGGTTGAACAATACAACTACGATGCGTCATATCGATTCTATGACGTAATTGGTCATAAGAGGGCGCTATACTTAATTACAAATTATTTTTGTTTTACACTTCACTACTAAAACATATACATAAAACATGTTATCTCCCTCTAAAAATGATATCACAATATGTTTTATGTGAATGTTTCGCCTGTATGAACTCATGGTTACCATAGACATGCACTCACAACCATTGACTGGTTTTTGTCGTTTTCGGTTTATAAAACAAATTTATGATGTAATAGTCTACTAGGTAATAAACGAGCATCGATCTACGTTGTCACCTCGGTCATCGTAAGATTGTGTGTTTTTTTGGAAGATATTCAGAATTTAAACAATGACGGTAGATGTCATGATTTTGGTTGGCTATGTATACAGCCAATACACAACTGTCACAGAAATTTTCCTCAGTAAAATTTTTCATTGCTCTGGATTTATCATCCATTCAGGCTAGAGGTGTCACTCTAAAAATTTGTTTCGTTTTTTTTTTGAGTATTTACATAAATTTTGAAATAAATATCTTTTTCTGATCTCGATTTCCTTTATTCTGATTTCGTTTAAATTAAATGACTCGGCGGGTGAAATCGCTGGGCACGGCTTGATAAATAATATATCTTTAAGCCCTTTGATAGCTGTAATATGATAATATGTGTAAGAAATTATATTAATTATTATTATTCTTCTATAAATTACGACACGTAATCTAATATACCGACCCCAAGTTAAAATACATAGGTATACTATTTTAACCAGTTGTCTAAAGATTGATTCAAAAAATTGATTTGAAATATAACAGATTTCAACATTAATGAAAATGGCGTATGCGTATGTTCAACATTGAAAATACCAATAAAAAAACTTATTTTTAAAATAGTAAGCACGATATATGAAATGGGGAAAAACAGAAAAGAAATGGCTAACTTCCCTCACTAAAAGCCAGCTCTGGTACCGCTGCACACTTGATTCCGAACCCACCAAATTCAAACGCCCAACTTTATTTTTATTTATAACATTATTAGTCCATTCGCGGTCACCAAAAATTGTTAAGAAAAATTTATCAATTTGTGTTCAATTTTTATTAATTTACTATATCAAATGAAATAAAATATAAAATAATATTTTCGTCTTTGTTGGCTTTGGGAAAACGAATGTGATAAAACAAAGTACGTTGTAATAAAAATGTAGTTGTGTAATAAAGATATATACACTTTTTTCGATCTGATAAGTAAGATAGCGCTAATCCTATGATACTTTCGTTCCTTTCATTTCAACTTTTCCTTATCCATTTTCTACCTTAAAATTTAGGCATTAAGGTCGTTGTCGACGATGCGTGCTCGGACCCCAAACCGATAAATGCTGGTGTGCCACAGGACTGTGTACAGTCTCCCACCAATATCAATAACATGTTGCAAATAAACAACATCCATTGCTATGCAGACTATAGCACCGGGGATGCACAAGCATTGTACACAGCTCACGCTAATATTTCTCACGGTACCGCCATTGAGAACCGGAACAAAATTATGTTTGAACTTGAGCCCTTATTGCGTGATGTCTCGGTTTGTGGTCTACAAAATATTGTCGAGTTTAACCCCAAAAAGACACAAGTTTGCGCGTTTACCGTCAAGAAACAACCCTTTGTCATGAGCCTTCGCTTCGAAAGCACTCCTCTGGTTACTTCAGCCGGTATCAGTATTCTCGGTGTAGACATATCGAGTGACGTTCAGTTTCGCGGTCACTTGGAAGACAAGGCCATGCTGGCCTCCAAAAAGCTTGGCGTGCTCAGTAGATCGAAGCAGTTTTTCCAGCCGAACCACCGCCTCCAACTTTATGAAGCACAAATTCGGCCTCACATAGAATACTGCTGGAGCTCCACAATACCAGCTTCTTCCATTTGACCGCATAAAACGAGGAGCAACTCGAATGATCAACGAGCGAGCTCTTACTGATCGGCTTGCTCCTCTGGCATTGCGGCGAGATGTCGGGTTTCTTCGCATTTTTTACCGTATGTACTATGGGGTTTCCTTACCGCACAACACGACAGAGCTCCAGCTACCATTCGCACCACCTTGATGGTTGGCATTCCACAACCGTGCGGTTTTCGCGGAACTTCCTGCCTCGCACAGTTGTACGCCGCGTTGTGGAATGATCTGTCCTCAGCGGTATTTCTAAACCAATATGACTTAGGGGCCTTCAAAAAAAGACTGTACTTCTTCCTTAAAAGCCGGCAACGCATCTGCAGTCCCTTTAGTATTACGGATGTCCATGGGCGTCGATTAACTTAGTGTTAAGCGACCCGCTGCTCGTTTGTCTTCCTTATTCTATAAAAAAATGAAGTTCTTGCTAGTGCTTCCTACGATAAAAAAATTAAAAATATTTGATGATAAAATTAACTTAACCTCTAATTTCAAAATCTTCAATTTTCCTCGTAACAGTGAATAGAAATCCGGGTAGTGATCTCGGGCAATGATTTATTTAAGTTCACAATTAGTGAAATCACAAATTATAAAAAAGCAATTTTGTTTAGTAAAAACTAAATGTTTGTTGACACAAATCAGTTAAATTTTATGGTTCCGTTCTTGCGAATGTGTGTTCCAGGCCCAGGGAAAGGGGCCATCTATTATTGAGCAGTCGGAACATCATCAAGAGAAATGGACGACAAGGTCAACAATTTCAACTATCGGACTAAGAGCAAGAGATTTGCGATCTTATTTGTTTAAACAGATGTTTGAAAATTGTGAATTTATATGTTGAAATTAACTTAAAAAAAAAAATCATTCCGCCAAAGACTTGATTAATGACATGTGACGTTTGAGACATTAGCAAACTACCCACCGCCCCTTATTTTTCACCATAAATTAAAATGACAAAGTTTGAACATATTTGTTAAAGTCCTAAGTGTATAAGGAAAAAAAATATTTTTGCTGCGTTCGGATATTTGTTTTACTTTTTGTTTTTTCCTTTCCTTTATTATCAGCTGGAACTTAAGTGTCTGGAGAGGTAGCCAGTGCTATTACGTTTGGGCAGACAGCTTGACGCCGAGACCGGATATATGTAGGTATATTTATTATTTTTGTAATGGTAAAGTTTTTCTCGAGTCTTTATCTTTTTTTACTTGACTTTTACACTCATAAAGATAAGATAGTTAGATAAGATGTTTTTTTTTTTTAATTTTGTTTATCTTATAAATCCGGAAATAGAAAAAAGAGTCGAGTCTGTCTGTAATTTCAGTTTTTTGTAAAATTGTGTGATATATATTCATGTTATGCCTTACTCGCTGACATCAATTCTACCATTTTTTTAGCCTATCTCTCCTTTTATTTGGACTTTTAATGAAGACATTAAAATCGCACGAACAGACAGACAGGCCAAAACTTGGCCGATTTTAACGAAGAGACATAATACGTGATTGCGCAAAAGATAGGCTATATCATATTACTATACTATATTAAATATCTACTATACTATATACAATATCTGTCCGTCTGTCTGTTAGCTGTATGTCCCGAAGTATCTTAAGAACGGCTTGACCGGTCTTAATGAAAATTTGGATAGGTACAACAAGAACCCGAAATGCGTAAATAAAAGGTCATTTATAAAATATCAAGTCTGTTTGTCGATATGCTATAGTATGTCCCGTTATAACTTTATAGCGGCTTGGTTGATCTTAATGATTTATATGTATATAGGTTGTATCCTTTTTATTCCTTAGGTAATTGTAGATTGGTATATAACGAGGCGCACATGAGAGGCCATACAAAATATAGATGTATTAAAAATATTTTGTATATATTTCCTTCATATCTTTCGAACGTGTGCAAAGTCGCTGGTAACGTGTAGCCTACTTACTACTAAATGTGTAGTCTGTGTGTAACTTCATCATTTAAATTTATAAAAAATCTGTCTCTTTGCAATAGGTATGTCACGATATTATTTAAGAACGGCTTGACCGATTTTAATGAAATTTGGTATATATAGTAAAAACAAGTGATTGCGCAAATGATAGGCTATATAAAATATCTGTTTGTCTGTCTGATGTACGTCCCGTTATGTTTTAAAAAACGCCTTGACATATCTTAATGAAAATATAGCAAGAATGTGTGATAATGATATCGCTAAACCCAATGATAATGAAAAAAGACATTTTAAAACAATATTTTTTATTTTCCTGATAGCAATCTTTCGAACTCGTGCAAAGCCGCTGGCAACATCTAGTCTTAGTCTTAATATAATATTATAAATGCGAAAGTTTGAATAGATTTTCGTTACAAGGAACCAAGTCCACAACGTCTGAACGGATCTGGATAAAATTGGCACAGACATTAATCTATTTGATTATATTCTGAAATAGCATATTTTTCTCGTAAAAATAAAATGTTCTCGTGGGATAGATTTGTTTTGTTATAGATGTATATAATATAACTATACAATATAGATAAGTCGAAACCTTGGGCATTGACATGATTTTTTTGATAGTGGTAGTACACAGTGCCTATGGGATTGTATCATACAGGGATCGTGTATTTTAATGGACGTTTGTTGATGTTGATGAAATTAAGCTTAAGCGCATTTTACTCAAAAAAGCTTGACGAATTAACACAGTAACGAAAAATGAATCGTATGAGCAAAATTTTGAACGGATAGACGTTGTTCACTAGAAGGCTGAAGAAGCAGAAGAGAACGGCTGAACATATCTGGATGAAATTTAGTACAGAGATAGATTATAGTGTCGAATAGCACAAAGGCTACTTTTTTTAAAATATATGCTACATTGTAATTAATACACAGTTCTTATTGAATTCCGCGCGGACAAAGTCGCGGGCAACAGCTAGTAATATCTACATAAGAACTTTAAACAGTACTGACCTATCCCAGTGTTTGTTCAAGTTTTTCCTTTATCGCTATTTAAACATTAAGAAATCGGATGAATGAATCCTTAAATGCGATGATACATTTCAATTCATCATGTTCTCACCTATTTAAATAAAAATAAATGTTTTTGTTTGTTCTCTATGCGTTCTTAAACCATTGATTGAATTGTGATGAAATTTTGGTAGGGCGTTATGATTACGCCCGCAAGTTTGTTGGCCCAAAAAATCTATACCTATCTAAAAAAATAAAAAAGTATTTTTCTTTTTTAACAAAACTTTTTGCTCTATTCTTTGAAATTATTTTGTAATGTAAGTAAATATTGCATGCCGAGTACAGCTAATACTTCTATAGTGTTTACCTACGCATATACGAAGATCTTCGTATATGCGTAGGTATCGTTGTAAAAGAATGTTTGAGAAAGAAATCGAACGTTAGCAAATCTCTTTTTGAAATTCACTCACAGTTAAAAATTATACAGCTAAAGAACATTTTAAGCGTGGGATAATACGGCTGGTAAAATTGATTGAGCGCCTCGTGGCGAGAACACAATTAATCCATTCGAAAATTATCCGGTGCAGGCCCCCGGGCTTCCATTAAAATGTAAATGTCGCGGGTCGGTGTTGGACTCTGATAGCGGGCGCCGAACGCGCGCGCGCTTACTCTTGTGATACATTTCCCCCGCCATTGTGATGATAAGCGTCTTCTGAATTTATGAATTTTAAAACAGTCTCGTTGCGAGATATACTATACGCGGTAAATGTATTATTTTTTTAAAACACTGCATTTTGTAATACCTTTATTGTTATGGGGTATTAATATAATAGATATGGCCACAGCATGTAACGTTACATCTTGGATTAGCGTGGCATAATGCCTAACATACTAATTTTTAACTTAAAAAAAAAAGAAATAATCGATACCAGTTAGCATAAATCTATTCAATAATGACGAAACTTTAAAAATAACCTATATTCAGGAATTTATTCAAGATTTTTTGAATTTTAAATTTGGAACAATATTTTAGTGGCCGACTCTTTTCAAAGGGTTTATAAAGTTAGTAAAAGGCGAAACAAGTGAAACAAAGTTTCTCGGGATTACATATAAACGATCCCTTTACATTTTTACAGCTTCTTTGATTGCAGCTTTACTTTCAAAATACACAAATCAAACAACTTTAAATCTAAACAGATTTACATTTTATAAAAAAAAAACTACATGATCCAGCACTAATAATGTTAATTTATCAATACTGAATTCGGTTTTAATTCGATATGTCTTGTCGGTAAATTAAAAGTCATGCCGGAAGCGCCATATTAATATATTCGTGGTTGAAGCGAGATAGGAGAGGCTTAAAGGGGCGGCACGCTCCGCCTTCCCCCTGTGGTGTCGTTCCGACCCCTAGTCTCTTACACGACTCCTTTCAACAAAGGGGAATAAAGGTGAGATATCTACCTAAAATTATATTATACCCTACCTATACATTGCTACATAGAGACGGTATGTACTCCATTGTTATTGCTCTCAGGATCGATATCGAAACTTGATGTTAACTTTGACAAGCTTGTAATAATTAAGATACAATATTAAATGATTAATAGCTACGCTATATAGATACGTCCATTATATTATATGTAAGACCTCATATCATTACACAGGTTTAGGCATCATGAAGTATATATTTAAATTTTTAGCAAAAACAATACCGACTTTGTACAGAATGTCCGTTAATGACGTGTAGGTACAACGAAAGGCCACAGATTCCTTGGCCAAAAATATGACGAATTAACCCAAGTTATATTCAAAGTTGCTTGGTTTGGGCGCAAGAGGGTTTTAAAATTTGAAGGAACTATTCGTTTTTTTTTTTCAAATTACAAAGTCTTCAATATTTATTATATTTTTTATTTATATTTTACCACTAGTGAAAACACGTGCTAAATTTAATTTTTGTACAGCATTCAGCAATGTTTATTGCCAAAAATATTATGGTTACACATATAATGGTATAATAAAACAATGGTAAAACACGTTCACAATAAATTATCCACTCATATTTCAAATGCACCCAATGCTCATGCGTCTAGTGCGTAGATAGGAGGATATAGAAGAAGTGAGAAAGGTGTGTCAGATCAGCCCTAAATTTAAATCCATAATTCCAGATTATCCGTCTGTGTTACGGGCCTGAGTGCTTTATTTCGCAACTTTAAAAGAAACACAGTAATTGATATCATTTACCTATTTGAAACGATCTCGAACCACCGATATGCGCAAATGTTTCGGCTCGTCCAAATAAACCGTTTATCTAGTAATCAATTAGCTATTGTTTTGAAATTGACGAAGAGACTATCATCTTTTTCACCGAATTTCTTTGCGACAAACACGGCCATCAATTTGTAGACAGTAATTTGTGGCTTACAGTTGTTTCGGGATTTACTTTTTAAAGGCGTGATGGACGAGCGACAATGATCGCTTAATTCCGGTAGATGTTCCTCATACACACATGAAAGAATATTGAAGATATTTTTTTCTATCCTTCTCGTATGAAAATACCGAAAAAAGATGAAAGGCATTTCATCGGTTCAATTAACTTTTAACAGCCCATTCTTCAATTAGCTTTAAAGCGCTGAAGTGTTCAAAAACTATTGGGAGCGCGCTCACATGCGCTCGCCTCGTAAATTTATTTGTTTAAGCGAACTCAGTCCAAGCACTTGAAGGCTGAAGGAAACAAAAGCACTCAAACAGCTTAATGCCATTTTCGCCTGCGCTCCGTACAGGCGGACTTACTAAAAACGGAACGCGAGGATACATTAGTTTACTTTTGGTTAAGAATTTGTTATTGTAAGCCATATGGGCGCAGGGCGGCGGCGTGGAGCGGGATTTTTTTTTGTTACGACGAATCCACAGCGATCGTTAAACAATGGGACACATGCTTACGTGCCGTACATCTGTGAGGTGTGCAGTTTACTACCAAAAGCCATAGCCGCCGTGAAGATCTACACTAGTCATGAATATCTAAATTTATACATATAAAAATTAAATTAAAAAATGAGATATATGATTACATTCACTACGTATTACACGATTGGACCAATTTTAATAAAAATTTTAGGTCATCTCTAGATTTGCTCGACGGGTAATCCTGTTAGTTTAGTAGCGATCAGATTTGGTAATCGATTTGTAGCGATCATATTTTCCCTATAGTGCTACCCTTTTGGAATTTCCAAACTTGTTAATAACTTGTTAATATTATGTTAATAATATGTTGTTAATATCCTTAATTAGTTAGTAGTTAATATGCGTTCTATTTAAAGAAATATTATTTTTTATTAAATTAAAAAAAAACTCGCACCATAGGTCAAGGTAGGAATTCGGCCTTTACTCATGGGTGACGGATTCCCCCGAACCCATCACCTGAGGACCATGGAGGCCAGTAAAGCTCCAGCCTTCCCAACCTCCAGCCTTCCCAACCTCCAGCGGTGGATCTGGTTTTAGGTTCTGCCACCGACCACATATGGCTGCAAATTGATAGGGTTAACGCTAAGAAGCAAACCGTCTCCCTTTTTCCCGTCCTAGCCTATCGCCATCACATTCGCGGTGCGACCCCGATTAGTAGCGCAGGACAGAGAGTGACGCACCGCATTACCAACATTCCTTTTTTTCCGCGACTTGACCTCGACGGCGGACACGAGGCTTGAGGCCTTCTCGGTATCCGCAGACCAACAGCACACCTCCAAGATGGACTCAATCGAGCCTACGCGGTTCGTCTTGTTTCACCGTAGGTGACCAGCCCAGTTACTAAGCCCCACCGCCACGAAAAGGCGGGAACCCGGTCGGGGGACATCTTGTAATCTCCTATGCGTTTCGCTTATTACGTCAAATCAAAAAAATCTAATTGGTGTACTTGGATTTAGGAATCCGTATATGACAGTGAAAAAAAATTATCATTCACATGCGACCGCTGATAAATCTGTTTTACGGAACGATATTCTTAAGTACCAAAGAATCATATAGGACTAAAATTCAAAAACGAAACAGAGATAATTTTTATTATGATCCTTTTATCCTAACAATTTGTGTTCTGTTGTTCAATCTGTTTTTTTTTGTTTGTATTTTCATTTGTTTCTTTTCGTTTTTGATTATTAATATATAATAAATAGAGCAAATTAATGGAAATCAATGTCTATGTGTATATAAAATAAAAATATTTTATATACACAGACATTTAATAACTCTGTATTATACGACTGTTTATTTCCTAAATAAATAAAAAAACGGTATAAATGATGTACTCGTACTATCATTACACACTTTCGTTCTGTTTAATTACCGAACGAATTAAAGAAATAGAAATAATAAAAATACCTTTAAAACCATACTCTTACAAAGAACTTTCTCTTTTCCCGTTGCTAAGTTTCAATGAATAAATTAATCTTCTTGCAAGGAGTACAGTATAATCCTAGCGGAGCCTTCCAGAACTTTCCCGGACGTTTAATATCGCATTATTGATATTCTGTGGAGCAGGGGCCCGAGGTCATCGAAAACTTCCATATTATCGCCGCAAGAAATCCATTTAGCGATAAATCGATAGCTAATTATGCTGAGTACCTACTCCACCCCAAAGGATTAAATACGATATTCCGTACATAACTTTAGACTATACAGTAGCGGACATTGTGCTGGATTATAATTAGATCCTCACTAATCTTTTATGAAATGCGTCAGTTTATAATCGGACTAAGCATATTACCTATATACCATGAGCAAATTGTGAACAAATTTGACGTGTCATTTCTCGACAGTTTATTAACCATCGAAGTGAAATAGTCAAATTGTAAACTATTTAATATAAGACTGTTTTCGATCTATGTGAGTATAGATGCAGTCTCACTTTTGCTGAAGCTACTTTATACAGGTATTGGCTGCTTTCTTATTTCATTAAATTCCTTGACATGAATAAATTAACTTAGTAAATAGTTTCAGTATAGGATAATCTTCGTGTACAACTCGGATAAGATAAACTTCGGTAAACTCAACGGCTTACTAAATGATTAAACTGCATATTAGTGTCGGTCTTTTTAACCGATTTCAAAAAAGGAGAAGGTTCACAATTCGCTTGTATTTTTTCATGTTTGTCACCTAAGAACTTCGACATTTGTGATTTAAAAAAAATGTCGAAAAGACGTTAGCAAGTGGGTCATTTAATTTTGAATGGCATTGTACCTTGGGTTAGCTATACCGAAAATTGATATATTGGTAGATTTTAGGTAAGCCTTTTGGTTTAATGGATTTATAATGAAATTTTAAATAATTTAATGATTTCAAAATAAAATTATAAAAGTTTTAAGTCTGTTTTGTTTTTGTTAAAACATTTAATATATTATATAACGTATAGCGAATTAATGTATTATGGTAGTAATGTAAGAAACTGATGAAATCACTGATATTTTAAAGCTATAAATAAAATGTAAAGATTTTATCTTGATATGAATCTAACTGATGAAATAATAATAAATGTAAGTTTTCGCTTCCTATAAAAATATATTGTTACACAAATATGAAAGTACATGTCTATCATTGTGTTAAACGTAAAACCAGTATGGCCAAGCTGACATAGCATAGTACACAATGAAGCGCGTTTACAGGTTTCGATAGAATAACATTGGCAAGCCGCCTGGTGCCTACCGAACGTGCATTGTCATGGACTGAATTTGATCGACCGCTTGCCTTCTCAACGGCCGGACAATTAAAGAGTAAATGTAAAGTAAATACTCGATATTGACTGTCGATTTAAACCGTGACATCGTTGTGAGGTAGAGATACTATTGACTGGTAAGCTTCCCTTAATGTGGCCTATGACTTTGCAATAAAGTTGATTATTCAATGTTATTTATTGCCACGTCACTGAGGTTGCGTGGGCTACGCTGCCTTTAATTTCCTAGTGCACGAATATGTTAAGTATAATACAACCCATGAGTAGGTATTACGATTGAATACGATATCAAATATGCTACTTTTATATCGATAAATAACAGAACCCTTTTATCTAACAGCCTACATGTTTCAGTCAAAACAGTCCCACCAGTTCTGCTCCCAATATCCAGAACCCCGAAGCACTCGATATAGGTATCTCCAAATAGAATTAATCCCATCGAGCTTGATGTTTACTCGCGTTTTGGTTATATTACTACACTTTGAAGTCTTGTAGTAATAGTAGTATGACTATAATATATAAGATAGCGATTTAATATAGCTTGAATTTACCCATTTTTGCTATGGTTTTCGTGTAGATTTACTACAGTTCGTAACAATAGTAACCACGGTTCGACCGATGCTAACAAAAGCACATAGTCAAGTAAATTGCGTGAAAATTAATGAGAGGTTAACTTGCATGCTAATTTTATAACACAAACCAAGTCCACAACCGTTTCTATCTAGCATTAAAGTTAATAATTAGTTTGTTTTACGCTTTATAGAGATCTATAACATCATAACATAAAATTATAAAAATTCTCACCCCACATTGCATCGTTTAAGCATATTCGTCCGTTCGTCGTTCTTAATGCTTTTAGTTTGTTTAGTAAAGAAGTGATACTGAACTAAACATTTGGTTATACATACTGCAGTCATCTACTTTATCATATTGGTTATCAACATTTTTTTTTTCATTTATTTTCAGGCTAGTTAATTTAATTTCTTAAAGCAATTCTTACACAAACTAACTGTGTTAAAGCACCAAAAATATGCACTCCTAAACGAAACCCAGAGGGGCTGGCACCTCTCGTTATTCCACATCCACACATCTACGCATACTTATCGGTTGCGGGTACTCCTTATATCGCCTTGTGTTAAAGTTCTATTAAGTATAAGGAAGTATACATCTTTAATGATTTTATGATACATAAACATGTAATATACGTTTGTACATGACAATATTATGGTTTACGTAGCTTAAAGAAGGGTCGTGAGTTGGGCTCCCGGTCGATAGTGTGGCGCAGTGGGCGCATGCGCGGCCCGCAAGGCGTTGTTACCACGACCATATAAATCCGATTCTGTCGTCATTATATCATACTATATTATTTATACTATGTTATAAAGAGATATATATATATTTGATTATGTATTTATGGTTATCTCAAACACTATTAGACCGATTACAAATTGATTTTCCGATAGAAAACCGTAGTGAAATTCCAGTATGAAACTGTATTCATAGGACAACTAGAAAATTCAAAATTTGAAAAAAAAAAAAAGAAACGTACAACATTCAATTGCTTGACGTTCAATTATTTTTTCCATAGGGCTTTAAAAGTGAAGAAGGATTATTAGAAATTAGAGTAAGTTTTGAATACAAGCGGCGTGAAATTAACGAATTAATAAGCAATGTGAACAAATCGCAAGATGAATGCTGTGTTTGGAGAGGATACGTCTAATGAACGCACCGTGTGGTTTTGGTTTAATCGCTTTCTGCCAAATAAGGTAAATAACGATGAATTGCATGCGATGGTATCCGTATCAAACTACCAAGGAATAAGTGGTATGGTTTGAGGGCACCCTCAATATTATCGCATTTGCATCATATCGTTAAAAATGCAATAATAGCAGAACTGTACTGAACTTCGAATAATGATGGCGAAACTCGCAGCAGAAATAGCCGTCTCATCAACCGATCTTCACCACTATTCCATAATAACATAAGGCTTCACACTGCTCGAGAAACCGTTTTAACACTACAGGAGTTACACTTACAAACCCTCCGACATCCTTCCCTAGTCCCCCTAGTCTAGGACCTCAGAGTCCTACCGCAAAGGTATAAATGACCTTCCTTTCAGATGGCAGCAATTAATTAATTAATTGGTAGAAATGAATTAAATAAATATATATTACCTTAGAGAATTTTTTTTAGTACAAAACTTTCATAATTTTCATACTCTAAACCTTATTAATTATTCTCCAGTTATTTAATGAAATAATAATTAATTTGTATTATAATGTAGTTTTTTTTTATAAAATGTAATATTGTTTTATTTTAATAAATGACCTATATATCGTATAATGATACAAATATGGTAGAAAATTAATAACGTTATATACCTATTATTAGCATCCGGGGGGTCTAAATACAAAAATTGTTACATTTCACCCCACATTTATACAAAACCATTTTGTACAAGAACCACTTATTACTTGACAATTTACTGTATGATTTTAGATCATATACCACGGTAATAAGGACAAGGCTACCTGCGCATTTTATTAACAATGGTTGATCGGAGGATACTTGAATAAACACATTTTTTTATTTCCACAGGGCACGACAAAAGGAGCTTTTATTGGCCGTTTTGTAGATCAAAAACTGTCACGAAACGTTTAGTCATTGCCACGTCGGCTGTGTAAACATACCAAATTAAAATATCAAGCCAAGAGCTCCGCTGAGTATATTGATTATTTCCTGAAAAATAATACGCACATAAAATGATAATGACCCGATCTATCTCTGCTCATCTTTATATCTCTATTATATTTCTTCAGCGCATGTGTATGACTCCTTCGAGCTGCTGATGAACAGCTGAAGATTTTGATGAAATTTTGAGTGGGTCTCGGGATCGTTTAGATGTACAATTGGACCTGATAGGTGGCGTTGTCATCGGGATCCAGGAGATTTAAAGAAAAAGTTGACGAATGACGATAAGACTCGGACTATAGGGTTGCTATGCCATATCTTGGTAAGATTATTTTTATTACAATTTTTTTTTTCGTTAACTTTCCTCATCGATTTATCAAAAACTTATCACCAACCGACAGTAACTAAGATAAATAAAATGTTTAAGTAGGTTTGGCTGCCAATTTTTTTCCAAGCATGAGTTAAGTTTTGCAGCGTATCAGGTGAGCGCGAAGTAGTAATTTACTCTCATCGAGTTTCCATATAAAATTATAGATCGTCAAAATGTAGATAATAATATTCTAAACATAATGGTATTGGGACGGCTTTTGAAAAATTAGTAAGTCTTAGGGGTTGGTGCGATTTAAGGGTTCAAAAACTACGTAATATAGCGTCGTATGACAGACACACTGAGTATAACTAATTAAAAAAAAAAGAAAACAATAAACCCATCTGACTTACCATATTATAAAATTTTTCAATCGACTTGCTGAAGCTGAAGCTGAAGCATCAGTTAGGAGGAGTCAATCTTTGCTACAAAGTCTTAAGTTGTCTAAGTCAGCATTGATCGGATTGATTTAGTTACCATTATACCTAATTTATTAGTTTTAAGGATTAATACTTGATTTGGTATTTTTTGTTTTAGTTCCAATATCTCCTACAATTGCTTAACCCTAAGGAGGGGATGGTTGTCTGATTTTCAATCAACATGATAATAGTATTATCATTCTTCTGAAAAATTCGGATATTAAATTTGTTTTAGATTTCTAAACCCGATTGAAAATTTTTAGAAGGATAGGAGAAATATTAGATCAGCGTCTCTACATATATAGTTGTAAAGATAGACATTCTAATTTCTGATTGTTTATTGATTAATATGTACATAGAGCATAGAATATAGAAAATAAATTCGACAAACGCATATAATCTTAGAAAATTTGATGGTCAAGTAATTTCGGAACTTAGATCGTACTTCGTTTCGTTCCTTCACCGGAACCCAAGTAATTTGAACAAATAAATCTTAATCCTCATTTTGAGTCTCGTCATAATAACATTGACTCGTAAATTCGTATTTGTAATGAGCACAATGGGAATTAGAAGTGCGCACCATTGTCGCAAATTGGTCGGTCCGTCGACCGTGGAATCATCGTGGAGGCCTGACAGCGGCCGTTGATAAAAACATGACGGCTTGTCAAAACTCAACGAATCTGGTAGGCGACAAGTGACGCGCTTTGTCCGGGAACCTATTGAATTCCGTGTGGGCCACCTCAACACCTACGTAGCTGAGAAATCGATGAAATAAGTATCGATGTTTGCGCATCGGATTGTTGGGAACGAGATAATCGCCGAGACTTAAAATTGAGCACGGCCTTCATTCATCATTTTTTTCCTTAAAATTATTTTATAGCTTCGGGTCTCAAAATAATAATTGTTGTGTAATTGTCATCTTTGAATTGACTAATTTCATCAAATCTTTATAGTGTTGGTAACTTCTTGGATCTAAATGGATAACACTTCTTTATCTCTTACACCAAGCCATTGCTTCATATCATTTTATGGAACAATTACTGCCGTACATCATGGTATAAAACTATATTTACAACTGCTACTTCTTTTTAAATTACATACATTACATTGACATTTGATATATTTTATGTTTTAATGTCATAGAAAAACAAAAAATTTCAGAGTGGCACAATGAATTAGTAGAGAGTATTATACCTATTCTCGAAGAGGCCGTTGTGATAATCGAAAAATAATTTTGAAGTGTTTTCTCAAAGAAAGTTTAAAAAAACTATATGGAGCTTCATACAGAATTGGCGACAGTGACATTACGGTTCAAAAGTTCATGTCACATTTTTATTCCGAAGACTGAACAAAAATAAAAATGTGAAATAAACCCGTATTGAACGCGTCGGTAAGTTTTTATACTATAACGTATGCCAGAAATAAGATGGGTATTAATAAAGTTGGAAAATATGAAAAATAAAAGAGGGTATCAGTAATAAATCGAGATTGAAGCGGGCTTAAGGGTCGGCGACAGTGGCGCCGCCAGCGCACGTGCCTCTGTTGTTGCAATGTCTTTGCGGCTAATTACTGATTTATACGGAGCAAGTCGAAATCATCGTCACACCGATCCAAGTGACAGAAGGGTACGCATTCATTTCGTTCTTCTTCGTCTGAATTCTTTTTGTATTTCGTTACACAACACTAGTTTTATGAATGGTATGTTTTGCTTTGTTAGTATGATTTACAAAAGAGACAACATATCATATATTTCTTGATTTGGGGCAATGACAAAATGCAAAACTTAAAAACATATTTTGTCTTTATAATATCTTGGCGTATCATGAAGTTAAGTGAATGGCACAATCAAGAAAAAAATGGAAATTGCTCCACCGACAAGGACAATAAGAAGTTCTTAAATAATGATGATGATGGATATCTTGGCTCGACTCGGAAATCACCAGGCTAATCTGAATCGGCTTAGTCATTGCCATCATATAACTATTAGTAATATTAATCTTTCACTAACCGATTTCAAAAATACAAACTATCTACATAATATAACTAACAAAATCTTTTATTGTTTTAACAAAAACATTAAAAGATTTTGTTCTTGAAGATTTCGGGATGAGCTGGATCTTCAGTAATGAAGCGCATGAAGAAGAAGAAGCGCAACTTCGAACAAATAGAATTTTGTATTTTGCAATCACTCTCCATCATTATGCTTTCTCTTTCTGCCACAACTGACATTTGACATTTAAGGCCTTCGTCAGCCATATTATTATGTGAATTATTTGTTATTTAAGAATGTTATTATTTTGTAAGGAATATTGTTTTTTATTATTATATAATGTTATATAATACTAAGTGCCTGAATCATTTTATTCAACATGACAAGTAAAAACGGTGCATAACATGCAAGCCGCAAAAATGACGACGAAAATGAGGAAATTAGCTTTACATGAGGCCCGGTAATCATTAATTTAGAATATATTAGCAATAACAATGTTTGTGCAGTCTTCATAGACGTTTTCATTAGTTTTATAATGTAAAATTCATTATTAATATTTTGTGCTAGTGATGTACCTATTGCACATAAATTTTTGTTTTATAAGAGTTATCTGACAGGCATTTGTAATTATTATGTAGTTAATAACTAACTAGTGCTTATATATATATATATATATAT
>DWLR01001834.1:0-16992 GCA_018246295.1 Papilio alexanor hazarajatica
CAGTGATGCAGTAAGTATTGTATCAACGACACGCGAATAAATGACTGATCGGAATAAGAGAAATGCGATTAAAACAAGTCACAGTAAAGAAAAATTGCCCATCATGCCGCGTGGGGCGTATACGCCCCACGATTAAATGAGGGCATCAGCAATAGTATTAAGATGTCCATAATTGACTCCATAATAAATGTTTAAAAAATTCTACATTTTACAATGATAATACCAAATGGCTTGAACGGAAAGTTCAGTGTGGGGCGTATACGCCCCACGCGGCAGGGAACGTGTTAAGAGACTCGATCTTAATCCCCCTTCCTTTCTCTATTAGTAATGGCAATATACCCAATCCCTGTGCCGCAGACGTACCTGATAACGCTGATCCACTACATGGGTGGATCGATCCGCAAGGACATGTCGAGCAAGGTGACGCACCTGATCGCCGCCGCCGCCACCGGCGACAAGTACCGCTACGCCACGGGATTCGGTCTGCCCGTGCTGGCGCGCTCCTGGGTCGACGCCTGTTGGGAGCGCCGCGACGACCCCGCCTGCCTCGCCACAGACGACGCCATCATTGTAAGCATTTTGTTTAGCACTGATTACGTCAATTACTAGATAATCTCTCACAATTATTGCTAATGTTTTATTTCATGCACGATGTTTAACTAATTTAAATGCATATTACATTAAAATTCCGGATTGAGATAGAAGAGGTTAAGACTTTTTAGTTACATATTTAGAAAAGTAAATTTACACAATTTTTATCTAAGTAGAAGGCACTATTCCTTAACATAATATTGTGTTTCCGACAATGTAGTATGGAACGTTTCTATTTTCGGGTTTTAAAGCCACTTTTTGTAACAAAATTTTTATGCTGTATAAGCACAGAAAGCAGAGCATAATAAGCAGAGCTAGTCAAAAGGAAGGAAGGAAGTCTTGGATGTTTTTTAGTGACCATAGTAATGTCCAAATCATCATGTTTGCCGACACGTCCGATACATCATGCTATTTTTGCCCGGCTAATAGGAGGGTAATTTTTTTACGGTTATGTATGCATATATTTGTGAGATGTCACTCCTCGACTCGTAGTCTTCCCCAAGATGATGTAGTGGTACCTACAGTCGGCAAGTTTATTGATTTTTAAATTAACAATACAACTTAACAATTGAATATTGGTTTGTTCCTTGTCATGAAATCAAAATTACTTTATTAATTTGCAGACCACAGTTACTATTAGTTATTTGTTTAGCTTGACTTTTAATTTTCCAAAATAAATTAGGTCTGATGAAAAAGTAGGTTACAGTTGATTTCTACATGCTCTTTATCACGATGTAGATATCTCAAGAGGTTTGGTTTTGATTATCACTAATAAGACAACAAATGTAGTGTAATAAAAATGTTGCAGTCTCAAATCAGTTCATAGTAAACATTGTTCATTTTTTACGGGAAGATATCATTTATTACGTATGTGCAAAGTGAAATTTTATAATTTTATATATAGTGTATTCTATACCGTGTTCTATAAGTTGCAATTTTAATATATAATATATATATATTTTTATAATAATAAAATAATTTAAATATAACTATTACTTGCTTTTTCGTTAGATAGATTCTATTATTGAAACTATTACCAACCTAAAGACCTCTTTTTACACAGAGGTCTTTAGGTTGGTAATGTCACCGCATCTTTTATCTGCACCGCCTCCAATAATTTATTTTAGCGTAATACAATTTCTTACTATCATGCTAATAATGGCTTAAAAAGAAAGCAAACTATTAAAAATTTTTATTGTGATTAATATAAATTTGCCTCTCATAACCTCTAACAGTCGTTCCAATTGTACATCGTCGATTTTTTAAAACCTGCCTTTTATACTTGTTATGTTACAGAAAGAGCACAAGTTAAAAGTGTTTGCGGGTGCGCGAGTGTGCTTCGTGGGCTTCCCCGAGGATGAGACGCAGCACATGGCGGAGGTGCTTGCCAGCAACGGCGGCGCGACCTGTGCGCTCGACGACGCAGACTGCACGCACGTCGTGAGTACCACTCTGTTGTCTCGGGGTAATATAGACGCACCGGCCTTACGACATACACTGATCCAAACTTACATTCAAACATATTGAGCATTCTAAAAAACAAAAATTACCAACGATTACTCTCTATAATTCGGGCAGAAATTAGGAACTTAAAGGCACTAATGCAGCCATGGTAGTAACAAATTTTAACTTACCTCGTTATGCAAACGAAACTAATTACTTTAGTTCCAATATTTACCATTAAATTCCGTACTAATATTTACTTTAATGGAAATGAATGAAAAAACAAATCATATTATGAATAACTAACGATGTTTTTTTTTCATTGAATATCAACAAGAATAAGAATAAAGCGTAGGAAATGTAATCTGTAAATAATTTATTAATTGCGATAACGTACACTACAAAGATTTAACTCTTTTATAGTTTTATCGTAATCAAATCAAACCAGCATTATAGCAGATTTTGTTTACAAGCGCGTCGTGAGCGCACGTACACAGGTCGGTCGGTGCGTGAGGTTGTCGCTTCCGCTCACTCTATGGCCCGACCGTTAATTCCAACGGTATATTGGTGATGTCCTTTTGATTGTTTTGGGAGTTGCGTACTGCTTATGTGTCTATACTTGTAAAAATTACACATCATACATAATTAAAGCTTTTGAAGAAAATGTAAACTCTAATGAGTGTAAACAATTTATTGGCAATAGACAATTCCCAAAGGAATCACACAGGCAAGAAGTCGACAAATTAATCGTCAGCAATTAATCAACGGTGTTTTGACATCGTTATGAAGCGTTTACCATATATTCCAATTTATTTTTAAACTTTATGGCACATACATTATTTATTAGTTTTAGCGCTATGGAATTAGCATGCTCCTAGTACCCTTGGGAATAGAACTTTTGATTTTAGTTACTTTGTAGACATATCAATTTATGTTACACTATGTATTAATCTAAGTTGTATGTATCGATCATCTGCTAGCTTAGCTTAACGTTTAGCGACGTCTTCCTTACCTTATGCCGTGTTATACTTATTCAATTATTTGCGGTTGCAGTAACAGCGATTTCGTTTATGATTTAACTGGCGCTATAAAACAATACATTTTTTTTAAGTTTTGGATATTGGTTGATTTACTATTTCCTTATGTACTAGAATGGGCCTTCCTTATATATTGCCGATTCTTCTCCCAGACTCGACTTTATAATTCGTCACGACCTATTCCGCACGGCGCAAAGTCGACCCATTGTCTTTTTCACCACTTTTGTTTTGCCGCATTTTAGTTCGCACATCATATTATCATTTCACATGTCTTCTTTGCCTTTTCTTTGATTTTTCGGTATCAATTTATGTATTTGTGTGTATCTCGCTTCTGTGTATTGACTTATCATACAACTTCATAACAATGATCACTAGTTGTTTACACGTTTTCACACTTCAATCACGTTTGTTTCTCTAAGCGTATTTCGCACCATTTTATAATCATTTTTTTCTGTTACTCTCTCGTTTTATTTATAGAATCTGTTTTCTTTGCGATCGTTCCGCCTTTCGTGATTTCATCCATGACGCTAAAATACAAGCAATAAAAGCGTATTACGTACACAAATTTAACGTTTGCTAGGTAGATGCTTTTACGTGTTTTAACTCTCTTTCTCACGATGGTCATAATACCGTTCTGCATGTTTGTACTGGAATGGCTTCATTACATCATTGCGTGGTGTGTTTCACACATGTTTCAGGTAATGGCCAATGGGGAGACTTTCGGTCGTTCGCTTATCCTGTCCTCTCCTACGAACACTCCAGAAACGTCCACCAAACCCTCACGAAACACCTCTAGCCGATCCCAAAACACACCCAAGACCTCGTTGTACCGTAGATTATCAGCGCGGCTGTCGGGCCGCCGTACCAGTCCCAGCAAACACGATGTAGATTCGATTGAAAATCGTTCTCGAGACGGTAGAGAACAGCGCTTGGAGCGCTCAAGAAACAGTATAAAACATAACCAAAGTAAAGATGAAACTGATAACTCGAGAGTTAGCTATGTAGGAAAGTCATTTATAGACGATTCGTGCACTAATAGCGATAAAAACCAAAGTACTGGCCAAACGGAGAGCGTTGAGTTGCGGCAATATAAAACATGCGGAAAAGAAAACAAATACACTTCCCAAGCGCTACTCGGAAGTAGATTAAGCAGCAAAGATAAAAGAGAAGTCTTTAGAAATAAGTCCATTAATGTTTTCAATCTAGTGGAGTGTCTTACGGAGGCGGGATCGCTTCATTCGTCACTAACCAAAAGCTTGTGTGACCTGGACTGCAAGGATGAATCGGGCCTTCTCTTGCCCGCGTCCGCAATCAACAAGGAACTACAACATTCAACGACTACTATATCTTCAGGTAAAAAACGAAGTAGAAATTCAACAGAATCAAATTTTCAAGTAAGCGTAGTTGATGCCAATATTTCACCTGACAAATGTGACGAAAGTAACTGGAAATCTATTAAAAGATTGAAAATTAAAGATTCTTTCAAATTCAAGAATAGACCCACAATTTTTAAAAGAACAAAAAAAGAGTCAGTATCAAAAATCGTGGGGGATATAACAGTGGAGCCAGTCAGCCCTGAAAGTGTAAAGCCTACCGATCCCGCTGGTGAATTCTTAGCATCGACATCTTCTCCGATTAGAGAAGACGATAACGCCTCTATTAGCTCATTGAATATGAGCAAACAATCGGGATTTTTTGACATTTCTTTTGCATCTATACGAAGCTCAAAAACAGTAAAATCGGCTTCGAAATTACGGAGGAGTGTTAAATCATTCACTGCTTCCTTCAGAAGCGAAAGAAAGAAGAAATATGAGAAACGAGCAGAACGCAACACGGTCGAAGTGATTCCGTGCCACTTGCCTTCGGATTTAAAAAATGTTTCCACGCCTAAGCGAGAGCTCGATGTAATGAACTTGGACATATCGCCGGTGCAAGTCGACACGATCGACAGCACGGACATGCGGACACCGCGTAAAGATGAAACCGACGTCGAGGACTGCGACGACTCGGTTATATTCAAAACTCCTCAGCGAGTGTGGCTGCGGACGCATCGTCACTCGATTTGCGGCGGCGCGGATCTGAAAACGAGCGTGTCGCAGTCGTGCAGCGCCATTCCCGCCCCCTCCCACTCCTGCGCCCCGTCCCCCGCGCCCCGGCCCGCACGCGACCAGCCGCCGCCCGCCTCGACGCCCCCCATCCGCGAAGCCCGCGCCATATCGCAATGCCATGGACTATCGCTGCCGGTACTAACACCATTTAATTCAGTACAACTAAATATTAGACTAAACTTGCCATGCCATAGACATTATGCTGTATCGTTAAGATGAAAGTAATGGAAGCCCCATTTCTGTCGAATTTCAAGCTATGTATGCATGTCCTATTTAGTATATTATTCAGAAAGGTGCTTATATGTGCACAAAGGAATGGGATTATTGGATGCGGAATATTACGGCGATGTGTTTAATTAAAACGAAATTGGTGTCACTATCAGAGTATTAACTTTATTTCATAAATACACACAGGTTGTAGACGTACACAACACAGGAGTCGCGCCCGAGTGCTCGCCGAGAGTGCACATAGTCAAAGCCGAGTGGTTCTGGGCTTCGGTGCAGAACGAAGAGGCGCAGGACGAGAGGGAATTTCTTTTCAAAGACGTAAGTTCTGCATTAAACGTATATTACAATAAAAATTTATAGAAAACTTTAACAGCGTTGTATTTTAAAAAATGTGATGAAAAACGTGTATGTTTAGTACCTAGAGGAAGTGTCGCGACGGTCGTCGGTGGGCACGGCGTGCGCGGGCGCGGGAGGCGAGGAGGCGGCTGCAGGCACGCCGTCGCAGCTGCAGCGGCTGCGCAAGCGCAAGCTGCGCGGCGGCGACGCGGCGCTGCACAAGCGGCGCTCCTCGCTCAGCGACGCGGTGCTCCTCAGCCTGTCCGGCAACCTGCTCGATTGCACGCCCTCGCCCGACGGCAAGCAACTACTCGAAGGTAACCTCAACAATCTACTTATATACGCCATCTCAATCACAAAAACTGTTTCTATTAAGTCATGTTTGGCAAATCATTTTTTTCTATAGATATATCTGTCATGAATATTGTAATAAGCAATTAAATTGTATACCATTTTACATTTAATAATAGCTTCATATTTTTCATGTCATTTCACTATTCAAAACATCCCTGTAATCTGTTTTAGAGTCCGAGGTACCCGACAATGTGGTGCGAAAACTGATGTCCCCGAGGCAACAGGTCTTCATGGAGTTATTACAAACCGAGTCAAATTACGTGGGGATACTGAATACTATAGTCACTGTAAGTTTTTCGCTTGGATATTTGTCTATTAATTTAATGTTAATCTAGAAGTTATTTACGATGTTATATGAAATGTCATAAAGAGTACATTATTTATTGTAAAAACTTGTTTTTCTGTCGTTACATTTTATTTTCTGGATTCCAATGGTCATTACATTTATTTGACATACATATCGTAAAATATAATAAACTACATTTTTCAGATGTTTAAACAACCCTTAGAAGAGATGACCGAAGAAGACAGCAGTAATGGAAAGAACCAAGCTTTGCTCAATAACACTGAACTTAAAATAATTTTTGGAAACTTACCCCCTATATACGAATTGCACCAGTGAGTATGCATTATTAATAAAAAGATTAATTTGAACCTTATTAACTGTAATTAGTAGTAAATAAATAGCATGAGTTTCCCACAGTCATTGACGCAAAACGTTGTTGCATTGTAAACTTTGAAGGCGAATGCTTGAGGAGTTGCGGTACGCGCAGGCGCACTGGAGCGAGGAGGTGAGCATCGGGCGGCTGGTGCTGCGCTACACGCCCGACATGGTCAAGGCCTACCCGCCCTTCGTCAACTTCTTCGAGAACACCAAAGAGATGCTGCAGCAGTGCGATCGTGAGAACCCTAGGTAGTCCCGTACACTCCATAAACATTAACGAAGTAGAAGAGTCTTAAAGAGACTTTATTAAACCAATTCCATCGGGATAAACAAATATAGCTGTTACTTATCTCATATTCAATTAAATGTCACACTAAACAAACGAGAACATTTGATTTCCCGTAAAAATAATATTATTATTTATGAATTTAATTTAATACTAATTCTTTTTATTAAAAAAAAACTAAAAACGCGACATTGCTGTTTAAAAATACATTTTTAATTAAAATAATATTTTGACTTAGCTCAAGCAATTCGTGATGTCTAATGAAACTTCATTTATGATTTTTAGATTTCATGCATTCCTGAAAATATGCCAGACGAGACCTGAGTGCGGCAGACAGAGCCTGCAGGAGCTCTTGATCAGACCGGTGCAGCGGCTGCCCAGCATAAGCTTATTATTAGATGGTCAGTATACATTGCATTTGTGTATATGGTTGTTATAAAACAAATAAATGAATAAGTAAATACTATATCAGGGTATGAAAGTTCAAAGTAAGATTGGTGTGCAGAAATGTTATTTAAAATGCTCGACTGAATAATCTTTTGGATTTTTTACAAAAAAAAAACTGACTAAAATTTTATAAAAATAATTTAATTAAATATTTTTAAGTCATTCATAGCCACGGTACGTCACAAATAGTTTGTCAGTCATTACATAAATCCTTCAAACCCAAACACGGTTGATCTCAAATCTAACAATATGTAAATTTTCGGCATATCTTCGGAACCGAAGATTCATTGCCAATCAAAATAAACTGGCGAATGTTCCCTTCGCAAAAAAAATTAAAGCTGTTCATAAAATGTAATATAATGTTCTGAAACAAACCAAAAAAAAAAATGCAAGCGAATTGAGAACCTCCTTCTTTTTTGTAGTCGGTTGAAAGAAGAAATTTTGCGATAGATAAATGTAGAAATGAATTTATGCTATTTCATGTCCGAAGCTCCGACACGAATATTTTGTATCAGTAATATGTACCCATAAAGTTATGGTTCGTGTCCTTAGTTTATCTTCGAGGTTAATATGTGGTTGTTGTTCAGATATATTGAAGCACACGCACAAGAACAACCCGGACCACGCGGCGCTGGTGTCGGCGCTGGCCGGGCTGCGCGAGGTCATGTCGCACATCAACGAGGACAAGCGCAAGACCGAGGGCCAGCTGCAGATGTTCGACATCTACAACGACATCGACCAGTGCCCGGTACACGACACAAACATATTAACTTTGAAAACTACGTAAAATAGGAATAGGTCCGACACCATCTTTTGTACAATATCGCCTCATCTCAGTATAGTACGTTAAACAGAAAAGTAATAAAAATCACCAAACATATACTTGAATTACTCATTTTGTTTGATTGTATTCAGTAACGTCTATATTTTATCGTTTTGTATTTTGGACATTACATTGTTTTGTAGGCGCATCTTGTTTCGTCGCATCGTTCGTTTGTGTCCCGTTGCGAGGTCGTCGAACTATCGAAAGAGCTCTCTGGCAGGGGAGATCACCTTGTGCTGTTTCTATTCACCGATACCATGGAAGTGTGCAAGAAAAGATCAAAAGTACGTTTACAATCGATTCGGCAACAATGCAATTCATTTTTAAATATACTGATAGTAATTAATAAATATTTTTCAGGCTTTTAACAGTAAAAGTCCAACCAATGGTATGGGCACGATGCGAATAGGCTCAAGTAAACCCTACAGACACATATCTCTGATGCCTCTTAGTACAGTGAAGCGCGTCGTTGACATTAGAGAAGCCGAAGGTAACAAATAAATAGTTGTATCATTTATGCTTTTATTACACATATTATTTTTGGTTAAATATATACAGATGTATCCTAATTGATTTAGGTTTCAATCGTCTTTCAGATTGTCACAACGTTTTCGCGCTAATGTGCCGGAGTAATCAGGAGTTAAAAGAAAAACTGTACTCGTTCATGATCACCGACGAGACAGTCGACAAGTCGCATTTCCTTCGACAGCTCTGCAGGCAGATGGCCAACACCGTCTGCAAAGCTGATGCCGTATGTATACCAACTTATTACATACAACATCGAACCAGAAAAATTGTTCAAGTTACCGGTTAATTAATTTTAAAAGCAACAGCCCATATCTTATTATGATAGTAATATTTTCAATAGGTATGGATCAAATCAAATTTAATGACGGTTCGGAGTTCATCTGCGAGCGCACGTAAAGTGATACAAAATTAAGCTTCGTTGGAATTAATATTTTTATAGCTCTAGAAGTGTTGATAAAATTATAAAATATTGTTGATAGCATGCTTCGGACAAATTAAGATATCTTCCTCATTTTCCTTTTTCATAAACTGTACAATTTAAAACAACATTTTTATGACTTTTTTACGTAGATGATAGATATGATAGATGGACATTGTATGGACTGCGAAGAATTTCGTAAATAAATATTCAAAAGTCTAAAATTTATTGAAGATAACAAACATATAAAAATGACCAGGCAATACAAATAGAAACTTAACTGAAAATATTTTTAAAAAAAATTAACGAATAATAAAACAAGCTAACCAGAATTTTTGAGCTCGACTGTACATAGATAGGAGTGTACCCGTGAGGCGACTGCGGGTGCAGGAAGCGCGCGCGGGGTATGCCCGCCGCCGCGTCCCGACGCGTCTCGTTGATACCTAAAATTATGTTCTGCGCATCGACTATTTACGAAACGATATTCCGCCGTTTATGATGTTTGAATCGCGTCCTAAATTTGCGTCTTAAATGTCTGCATCCAAAGAATGTTTTATACTATGGATAGTTTCGGAATGCACCATTCATTTATCACTCTAACACTGGAGATAGGTTTTTTTTTTCAAAATTTCAACAAATCCAAATTATGGCATCTGTCAAGAAACATAGAGTTATTATAGCGGAATAATATAGAGTCATTACCTCTCAATTTCTCCAACCGAGTAAAAGTGTGAATTGATTCCTCAAATGCGCCGCCCAAAAATAATTTACTCTAAATAGTTTATTTCCCAACTGCATGCGTCTTGACGGTAGCTGACATCTGACGCCCGGTTTCTGAAAGGTCAATCAATTCAAATTATAATTGATTTCTAGTTAATCGTTGTTTTATATAATTTGGGTCTGTAGAATGTCTATTTGTAGTTAATCGGATGCTGGTTTGACATGACGATTAAATTGACAGCAGTGTTAGTTGAATAAAAGTTTGACTTGTCTTTCAGAAACCTACCTTTAATGTTAATTAATGTGACTTTGCAGGACAAATTCCTGGCGTGCCTGGAGTCACACCAGCTCGACATCGACACGAGCGACCTCGCTCTGAGCACGCTCTCCAGGGTCTCCAAGTTCGCTGCGAGAACCCGCATCAAGGTACACCAATACATCAAATACATTGACAATTAATATAGATTTTTTTTTTTTAGTATGGGCGCTGGATATAATATCTGTTTGTATTTTAGAAATTCGTAAATGTAGCATGTTTAATGCATATGACTGTTATGCAACCGGCTTAGCTTGAGTTATAAATATAATGACGTCGTATAACCTAAGCGATTGTGTTGAGGCCACACAATTTGTTTGACTGGTGTTGATGAATAAAATCTTTGTCTTTGGGTCATATGTTTTTTTTTTCTCTATTACTTGTTTAAAAATGTATCCGCCGTTAAAAGATACATAGTAAAAAGTCAGACAAATTGGGAAAATCACTATAACAGTCATATAAATTTATATTGTTTTTACTATAAAGTGATATGAAAGTGTGAGCTTTTCTACAAATCAGCGAGTTTTGCGCAAAAGTTCTGTTATGATCAATATGTCTACACGTGACTAAAGCATGAATACGACTGAATTATCGTTCATAAATTATGATAAATAAATATAATGTACATGCTTTTTATACATTCCATTTGATTAATTTTATCAGAAAAAATAATTTGCAATATAATTTTAAAAAAAATGTTTATTCGAAAAAACGTAATTATATACATTGAGCTCAAAACCGATGAAACTAATGAAGAATGTTTTGTTTCGTGAACAAATAAGAGCTGAAGAGCTAAGAACAAATGGGCGCTGCAACTGAACAGTATCTGAAATAAATACACGAGAAGCATTTCATTGAAAAACACTACAATAATATAACCCAGGTTGGAAATCAAACCCAGACCTAAGTTCAAATAGCTATGTTTAACTTTCCATTTCAATGTGTATGAAATTTTAAAATATAGGAAATTAAATTGGTCTTAATAAGGATTCTTGATTTAAAAATAGAACCTGTTTTTAATAGTACATACAATAGCCAATACATAATTCTTGCTTTCTCCATTTCTACTTACATATTATTCTATCGTTTTTGAACTCGATGTGTGAATCGTTTAGAAATATTATCATACCCAAATTGTTGTTTTGGTTGTTTATGCCGCGATTACAGAGGAATGGAGATTGCATTATAATAAAATCGTTCCTAGAGTCGTTAAAAAGGTTATTGGTTTAGCTTGTTTTATATACTGCGAAATCTAAGAGCGGTCTACATCAGGTCCGAACTAGATTTTAAAAAATAATTAGATGTAAATAATGTTTTTTTTTTTCACAACATTTATTTCACAACAGTGTCTATTTAACCTGGGTCGGAACAAGTTCGTCTAAAGATTGGACTAAATAAATATGGATTGTTTATGTATTTCACTCTACATTCGACTATACAAAACAAAAAATGACAAAAAGGAGCTCGTCGTCGGTAGAGTGCAAAGGCAAATAGTTTCCGTTGTCCACACAGCGCTATCCGCGACCGGCCCACGGGTATTTGGTAGTGTAGACCTTTCTATTAATATAATATACTGACTATCTGATGAAATTTTGGCGATCCGTTGATGTCCAGTGCGGACCTGGTGTAGCACTAGTAGCATCCGTTAGTACGGGGCGAGTGTAGAGTCCGGGGTGTAGCGGAGCGTCTGTTCCAGCTGGAGGCGCTGGCCGGGCTGGGCGGCTGGCTGCGCGCCGAGCCGGGCGCCGCGCTGCTAGACACATGGGTATTGCGCGCTCACTTACTCGCACAGGTCTGACGCGCAACGAGCACTCCTCGACCTAATTTGATACACACTACACGCTGCTTCCCGCCAATCACCGTCCACCATCTTGTTTGTCTAGTATACTATGAAATATGGCGACTTTTTTGTAATGCATCATATCTTTGTCTTATGTTGGTTGTTTATCACATCTTTCTTTACGTTCGTTGGACGCGGGAATCAGCGTGATTATATGGAAATAGGATGTTGCTTAGTTCCACAAATCATTTGCATCGTTCAAAAAATCATTTAACAACAAATTCATACCAACAAGTTGCCTACAAATCATAGACTTGCGGAGGAGACTCACGAAACTAATGCTTCGCTTTCAATCATTTGTGATTAACTCCATTGTAACTGTTTGTGAGCGTGCCATACCTAATGTGGTTTGTGAAAATTTACTCTCGTAGTGTAGAACATAAAGAAAATGAGTATTGTATAAATATTCACAAGTAATTATTGTTATTTGTTTTCGTTACTTCGCGCCGATCTTGTACAGAAAGGTGATAAGCGATCATTACTCATTGATGCGGGTTATTGTTGGATGCATGGTTATTATTAAATATAGTCTATACCTATGTCTCATGTATTGTGTTCAGCGCTGGAGTTTTGTCAAAAAATTGGCTTTTATATGAAATTACTAAAGGGGGTGTAAACAAAAGAAGTGTTAGCTACATAAAGTAACTGAAATTTGGTGTTTGGTTGTGTTCATTTATTTGTGTTACTTATGGAACGCTGATAGTTGTATATGTGTGCTTTGGTTACATACAGTTTTAATATATTTCGGTGGTTTGGGCACATAGAAAGTGTAAAATAAGAGCTATATTATTTCTTGTTTGAGGACTTATTCAGGCTATATAATCTATGAATTTAATATTTAATCTAAATTTTCCGAGGAGAATTGGCGCCAGGCAGGCGGCCGGCCGTAAAACTATAGCCGAAACCAGTAACAGTATAGACTACAGTAGAGTCCAGGATATATGGAAGAGTAGTACATACTGTGCCGACAATACATAGGTAGAGAAAAGGCAGGGAGATGACGATATAATCTATGAATTTCTAAGTACGGAAGTCACTTTAAAAATTGTTGAAATATATTACAGTCCAAGTAATATATTTCATAACAATCAAATAATTATTTAAATTAACACTTTATTAATTTAATTGTAACATGCGAAACATAATGTATGTTTCCTATATTCATATGGCTGTGGCTTAGCATTCAATAGCAATATGAAGATGGTGTGGTTTTTTGCGCTGATATTTTGACGAGCTTGATATAAATTTAAGTGTTTCCCGAAGTTTTAGACTGCCAGTATTTAATCATTTCCTTCCGAAAAATCTACTTCAAATTATACCTATCCAAATATAAAAGACCCGATTTAACACTAAGGCTAATTAAATCCTTTACATTTTCAAATTCACTTTTTCATAGTAAGCTATACCGTGATTTAGTATTTTTGTGGTTACTCTAAATGTTTCAATAATTTTGAAGTGTAAAATATGTCGATCGGCTTTGCATAGAGTAATGAATATCAGGACAATACCGTGGTCACCGCACAGAATAATGAGGCATTACGAAGCGTGGGACTATGTATGTATTGTAGTGTAACAGTAGTGTGGCGGTGCAGGTGGGGCGGGCGCTGTCTTTCAACAAGACGCCGTCGAAGCTGAAGCGCGCCATGTCCTCGATGATCTCGCCCTTCGGCTCCACCTCCAACCTGACGCCCGCCTCGCAACTCGCGCAGATGAGGCTGGCCAGTTGTAACAATATAAACGTGAGTATATTTTAAATCACAACATTTTGTGCTATTTACAGTAATCAATGACGAATTTATTAGAAATGCATCAATATGGACTCTTCTGACGACTAACAAAGACAAAATAATTTCATAAAAAACACCTTCATGGAATTACATTAATCACTAGATAATAAACCAGATAGTCTATATTAAAAATTTTGAATTGATTTTCTCTCCATAAAAACATATGTATCACTAGCAGTCGTTGGAACGAGTTTATTAACGACAAAAATGTGAAAATTGTTTTAATTAATTCGAGTTGACCATGAGCATTTTTATTGATATCAAGCTGCGTAAGAGTTGGAATCTACCGCGGAGGAAGGAAGATTAGAGGAGTCCAGAGAAGACGAGTAACATGGTAGTGGTACTGCTTTAACTATTTTAAAATATAAGTATTACAAACTAAACTTGTGTATTGAAACGATGTAACATTGTATAAATAACAGCTGTATAAATTGTAGTGAATAAAAAATACGTAGTAAATATAGAAAAAAAATTATGACTAGTAATAATCTATCGAGCCAGTGTCACATTATTTTTTGTTACAAAATAATTGTTTTGAACAAAAAGCAAAATTCTTCAATTTAAAAGTATTCTTTTATATGTAAAGACTAGTGACTACTATAGCAGAGAAACGGAAAAAGTTAGAAATAGCAACTGTTTTGTGTTACTATTCGTGTTTCAAATATGTATATTTAAAAAGGAGTTCAGACAACTTAGTGACTGGCGCTAAGATAAAAAAGTTTATTTGTATATTACGCGTGAGTCTAAAGTAACTCAGAATTTTTACTTGCAGTATTACTTTTGCTAACAAATTGTTTACATATATTTTTTTTAATGTGGGTTAACATTTGAGCAGGAGATGGGCACGAGCGGCGGCAGCGGCGCAGAGGGCGGCGGCGATGTGCTGGTGGCGCCGCTGTCGGTGCAGCCCACGCGCAAAGCGGCCGCCTCGCGCGCGCCCGCGCTGCGCCGCTTCTGACCGCACGCTGCGCCGCACGTGACGCGAGACGCGCCCGCACGCAGCTGGACGTCTCTTAACCGATACAAACCAGTGCTAATTTATTAACAGGGATGTGGCAATCACGATGACGGTTCGGGTTAGACGGACACAATAGGTATCGATGTGCCTTGCTTTGGAAGGGTATTGAAATGAGATGGTTTAATTTATTTGATAGTATTATGGAAATCGTAACCGGCCTCGATTATATATTAGTGATTTATTATTGTGAGATTGTAGTATTAAAATGTTGAATCTGAAACTTTGGATTACACGCTACTTGTAAATAGAAGGCGGCTCTAACGTACGCGTGCATCCGTTTAGTTGTTTTCGAATAATTATCTCCACTACTTTTGCGAATAGACCAGTGGCCAGTCTCTGGGTTTGTGTAATACCATGGGTAAACATTAATTAGTTGTCATAACATGCGTCGTGTCACATAGTGTAATGATATTATCGATATAGTTTATATAATTTGTACATATTGTGATATTTTAATTTAATCATGAAATAAGCCTCGTTCGTACGTACGTAGAATAGTATCGTATTTGTTAACCTATCTTATCCGTCTGCTGTCGACTTGAAACGTTCCTTATATTTGCCTTGTCGCTTTATGTGAACGTTAGGATGAAAATGCATTGGCCCCTTGCTGCAGCGGAGAGAGCTTCGCCACAGCTGTACATAGCGCGCTGCCGGCGGCCTGCGGGGCTCTGCGTTAAGTCAAATGTCCTTTATTCATTCTCCCAGTTGGCCGATGCGCAATCGAACATCTCGAATATCGCTATTCATTTTATGTACGCATCGTTTTGCAATGTACAAAGATTCATATTTATATTTTAAATGATTGAAGAAATAAACATTATTTTCAACAATCAATGCTGTTTTACTGTTTTTATATTTATTTTTTTTTGGAAAAGAAACATTTTATTATAAATCCTGTGTCTTGGGAGATGTTTTTAATATGTAAATCGACAAACGAAATGTGTGAACTGTTTTCGTGAAATTAAAAATCATATTGTTTTAATTTTTTTTTTGTAATTTTAAAATAGAATTATGCAGACTTTGTTTTAACTACTGTTAGTTTTATTTCGCTGTACTGTGAGCCGCAAGAAGACGCAGGCGTTGTAGCAGGCGCGCAGCGGCACCGACAGCACCACCGCCACCAGCGGAGCCAGCGCCGCGTACAGCGCGCGCCGCGGCAGCTCGCTGTGCTTCAGCTGGGTTAACTTCAATATTATCACAATCTGCGAACAATTCAACTATTCCATTAAAATACAAAATATTTAGGAACTAGGAACACGAGTTCTATTAGGGGGACCGGAAAGTAATGTCGTTTTCTTACGCTAAATACAAACACATACATTTCAACGAGTCTTTATTTTTAATCAATGATGTATTCCCCATCATTGTTAATAACCTTTTGCCATCTAGTGAGTAAATTTTCAATCCCTGATCGATAAAAATTAATTGGTGTTTCGGCAAAATATCTAGAGATGGCATTTTGGATATCATCCAAATTTGCAAATCTTTTGCCACTTAAAAAGTGTTGTAGTGCTTGGAATAAGTGGAAATCTGATGGAGCAATATCGAGCGAATATGTTGGATGAGGTAGCACTCCAATTCATTATTTTTTTTTCTAGGGTTAGCCTTGCGCAGTGGTTTTTTCATTGTCGTGTTGGAGAATGACGCCTTTTCGGTTGACAATCGCTGGCCACTTTTCAATTAAAGATTGACTGACTCGCTGCAATTGTTCGCTGTAGAGGTCTGCATTAACAGTTTGTCCAGGTTTCAGCAATTCAAAATGAACAATGCCGCCAATACTCAACCAAACACACAAAAGCGTTTTTTTTGGGGTGTAAACCTGGTTTAGCAGTACTCAGGGGGATTTAATTTGGAGAGAGCCACTGCCTTTTGGGTTATCATACAGGACCCATTTCTCATCTCCTGTGATCAAGCGATCAAAAAACGCTTCTGTGTTGTGACGTTGAAGCAATAAGTTTCATGTGATTGATGGGTTAGCCTTGTTCTGTTCGGACAGATTATGCGGGACCCAAACACCTGCTCTGCTTACTTTTCCAATCTGCTTCAAA
>DWLR01001835.1:0-16984 GCA_018246295.1 Papilio alexanor hazarajatica
TTCTTACGAATAACCAATTAGGGTCCTATCGATGTTTTGGCAAAATAAAGTAAAATCTGTGACGTACCTGCACTGTCGCCCTGACCATTGTTATCACCGCTGTCTTTGTTTTCAGCTCGGCAAGTTTTACGATCTCTGCTATTCAGACAAAATCATTATTTACGGATACTCCATTGTTACAATATTGACCAACCTTTTTTCGTCCTAACACATTTAAAAATAACATTCCATTGGTTATAGTTTCTCCGTCAACGTCTCAAGACGTACGAAACGTTCAAACAGTTGTTTCTTTATAAGTGGAATACCGCTAAGGATCTTGACTGTACATGCATTTTATTTTGCGTATATATTCATTCACTTGCCCTGTTTATTTTATCATTAAACCCCGTAATTTTTATCATTAATTTACTTAAATTAACTTCCAGATCGCGACATGCAGCACAACATATCGAACAGTGAGTTCACAAAGAACAGAGATGGAGCCATCACGTACCAGTCCGTTGGCGAGGTCAACCCGCTCGTAGCGATCACCAGGAACGAGATAACCGATAACTGTCTCAAGCTTTACGGCAACTTCACCACGTGCCCCGCCGCTGTGAGAGTAGATGTGCAGAATACACAAACGTTAGTCTTCCGGGTAAGTTATCAATGCGACTTTAGGCTATCAAATCTAATTAATCTATTCAAAATTATTGTTATTGATCTTCAGAACTTCAGTCTCTTTTCTGCTTTCTGAATTTGCTTCTAGTTAAGTTTCTAGTTTTGAGCGAAATGTTTGAATTACAAATTATTTATCACGCTCCATTTAAAAATTAGTTTTTCATACATATCAAAACTTTTGTTTCGAGTTCCAGCTAAGATTTATGCAAAATTTTGTTCGAATGTGTTTACCAATTTATCCGAAAATTTAAAAAAAAAAACGTTCTCAATTTGCATCTGTATGACTAAAATTTGTATAAACTATTTACCCTTATCAAAGCAGGCGATTTCGAATTCAGTAAATTCTTTAAAGTAATACATTAAGTCATAAAAATGAAAAGAAAATCCTTTCAGAACAACTTGGTGAGGAAAAACGTAGGCGGTCTGTTAGTGCGCGCGGATTCTCGGGGCTCTGCCACGTCTCTACGCGGCTGGATACACAACAACTTGTTCTACGAGAACCACGACCTGTCATGTCTCAGAGTCGAAGGTAGGTGCACTAGTATGATTTCCCTACGGTCTGATGTGTTACTTAGGAGATCCTAAGGGCGCTTGACAATGGCCACCGAAGTGATCTTTCCCCCAAAAGGAGGATGTTAAAACTTTCCACTAATACCAAAAAATGCCCTTATAACGGAAACACAGTGGTGGTGTCCGCAGGAGTAGTTATCGTGAGACTCGAGGGTAGCCATCTGGAAAGAAATAATCTTCTTTTCTTCTCTATCCTATAATCCTCTCTTATTTTTTTCGACACAAAAAATAAAAACAAGAAAACCGAACATCTGCGAAAACAGCGGCTGACAAACAACGCTTGAATTGTTTGTCAGCCTTGTTTTTCACAATGTTGTTGTTCGGAATTTGCATACATATAATATTATCAATATTTCTGTTACGGATTTCTGTTCCATACAGTCTTTTTATATACCTCTATATACGACTTACTAACACACTCTGTTAATTGTTAATGTTAATATCCAGGACGCCAATCCTCACCCTACCAAGAAGTCACCATTTACCGCAACTACTTCACACGCAACCGCGCTCAGTACAGAGACGTGATCGTACTGCACCAGGTCGTCTCTAACTTTACCCACAACTACGTACACGAGAACACTGGGCAGAGGATCTTAGAAGTTTCCGGGTTTGACAAGGTCCGTCTACCGATCTACCAGACCACGTCGCATAATGGGTTTTACAAGTAAGCAACAACACTCCATAAACTGTTACCTACTATTATTAACGTGCTGTTTTCGCGCAACTTCCTACCACGTAAAGTTCCAGTGGTATTTGCAAATCAAAAAGTCTTGAGTTCTTCAAGAAAATAACGTCCTACCAACCTTACCAAGGCCGGCATCGCATCTACATTTTTTATGGTTCTGTGTTCATTAAACATTAGGGGATTAAAAATAATGGCTGATGTTGAGTGACTGCTGTTATCCATAAATCTATGTAAAACGAGAATAGTCGCAGAATAGATACTGGCTTTTGTGTTGAAAAAACATAAATAAGAAAATAAAGGAGAAGAATCTGTGATTTCTTGTCGAACTGCTTGTACAAACGAGTATTATGTTTATTTTTCGTCGTCCGATCGAACGTGATCAACAACGTTTCAATTCGTGACTGACTGATCAGAATTTGGTCGTCAGAAGCGCCGAGAACTTCTTAGCTTACAGGCGTCTCAACAGTTGATCCGTCTCTATGGGAAAATTTAAAAGAATCGATAAAAGTAAAATGATAAATTTATACACTCAGCCAACCACTATAGACCACCAACAATACCTCCACAGTAGTATGGTTATTATATTATTACAGAAACTACGCACTAGACCGCTTAGGGCGCGCCACTGTGGTCGCTGGTACAGCGGGACAACACTACGTAGACAACATATTCTTCAACCCGGACAATGACTACGAAATGATCACCGTCAACCGCTCTATGTGAGTACTAATATTTATTTTAAAAAAATCATTTGCTAATTATTGTGATTAATATTTTAAATGAGGTGGTATTACAGCTCTATAGAATTACTTGTACTATTGAAACGTAAATAATCTAATGTTAAAACTGTCAGTAGCTTAAAAATTTTGTAGTGTCTATAATCTTGTCATATATTAAGAAATGTATGACATTGCTTAATATATGCTTTTTATGGAAGGAGGAGGAAAACTAACCGTAGGTGGTGTCATTACTGCAACTGTGAATATTTTTGACCATCAACCTTGATAAAAAAACTCGAGTTCTGTCACCAACCGATATTATAGAAGAGAAGATAAACTTAGATTCCCTTCCTGGATTTGCGGTTGATGTTTGTCTATACATTTAATTATCTTGCATGCATTGTTACATTTCTTAATATTTTGTGAACTCTAACAGCTGTAAAATGTTCCATTATTCTCAAAGAACATTTCATCATAAACATTTCCCTTCCCCCTTTTCCCTTACGTGGGGTTGGCACAGTATGAATTTCTAGTCCATACTGTAAGAGCTTTTGACTATAGTTTTTACGTCCGGCCGCCAGCCTGATGCCAACTCTCCTCGGGAATTTATTTCATCATAATATATTTTATAATTTCATAATGTATCTTTTATTTTAGTGTAGAATTAAGAGAAGAATGTTTAATTATCATCATCAGCCTATATCAGTCCACTACTGGGCATAGGCCTTCCCCAATTCCTTCCACAGTATGTGGTCCTCCTCCGCTTTCCGCATCCAACGACTTCCTGCCGTCCGCACGATGTCATCGGTCCATCTGGACGGAGGGCGCCCCACGCTTCTGGTCCCCATCCGTGGCCTCCATTCCACGATTTTCCTCCCCCATCTGCCGCCGCTAGCTCGACAGATGTGACCGGCCCGTTGCCACTTCAGCCTAGAATAACGAATGAGAAGAATGTTTAACTAAAGTATTTTGTAAATAATGTTTTAAATATTTAGGCTCAAAAATTCTGTTAGAACGAAACACAAATGTTCTTTTTAATATGGAATATTTTGGAGTCCGTTAGACTAAAGTGATGAAGTATACCTATAGAGAGACTCATACATTTGAATGACTTGCATGTTTCTGTTGCATGGCTGCGCCGGCGTAAAGCTTTGTTGACTATAATCCCAATGCTATGAGGTGAGTTATTACATACAATTCATTAATATTTTTTTATTACATGATTTTTGTGTTTTAATTTTGTTAATAAAGACTTCCTTGCCTATTTTGCCGCTAATATATTTTTATGCTTTTTTATATGCACGAAATTACGTTATAATTATAACATTAATTAATTTATTTTTATTATACTTCTAATTCATTGAACGTTGCTCCTAAGCGTGATTAATTAAATATAATATATATGTACGATTGACCGGTTGGCGCAGTGGCAAGACACTTGCCTTTCGCGCCGCAGGTCGTGGGTTCGATTCCCACCCGAGACAAACATTTGTGTGCATGAACATGTCTGTTTGTCGTGAGTCTCGACATAAAGACTACCGGAGGACGGGCAGCAGCGTCCTTTTCTTAGTACGGTGGAACATACTACTATCGCCAACCCGCCTGCCAAGCGTGGCGATTATGGCACATTTCCTCCCAATGATACGATCAATGGGGCCTATGTCCAGCAGTGGACGATCATAGGCTGAGGTGAGGTGTGTGTGAAAATATATGGAATGTTACGCTTTATAACTATTTCATTATTTTCTTTAAATTTCATAGAAATTATAAAGTTATTTGTGTTTTTTTTTACATTTAAAATTATTAATTACCGTTGTTATTTTGACTTACTGACGAGAGGTCTTGGAAATCTTAATCGATTACTATAGTTATGAGATTAAATTTATAACAAACTTAATAATAATAAATAAACAAACTTCCTTGTTTTTTTCCCGAATCCAGCAATAAATGTGGGACTTACATTTTATAATTATTTTCGTCTTTTATAACACTTAAAAAAAATAATTGCAGTGCATTAGAACTGTGGAGGACACGTATCGACGCGAAACACAACTACTGGAGTTACAATGAAAGCCTGGCGGTCGCCGGCCGCATCCGGGATCGATCCGACGACCCCCTACTACTCGAGGTTAGTCGACATTCTTTTCACCTATAGGGTTACAGGGCTGCCTTGCAACCACAAATAACGCCAACACCCCCATATCCACTGTTATGCTCAGTGTGATTTATTCAGTAATAGCACACTTAAAACCATTACACAGGATTTTTGAGTTCTAAGTAGTGTTCTTAGCCAATGCCAATTTATCTGCTCGAAGCGCATACTCCGTTTAACACATCAAAATCGACAAACTAATGTTGAACCGTAATCCGACCACATCTTAAGTAGGGAGTAGATAAGTAAGAGTATGCAGTGACAGGAAAGGGTAAGATCTGTGAGGTGTCCAACTCACTTCAGACCAGACAAAACGCAGAATACTTCTACTTGGCGCCTGTCTTCTATGAGGTTGTGATATTTTACCGGTCGAGTGGGCTATTCGGCAATAGTTGTAGTTGCAGGCTCTACTATTGTTAATATTCTTCCAATAGTATGTATGACTGTTCCGTTGTGACGTCATGTAGACCTAAACGGCTTGACCGATTTTGAAGAGATGTCTTCGATTCGTGCATCATCCCGCAGTGTCTTAGTCGGATTTGTTGTTTTTTTTATTATTTATTTAACTATTGCTCGCTTAACTGTACATATTATTTAAACTCGCGTGTCATCAGGTGGACTACCAGCCGTACCATTTGAACAACGCGACAGTGCTGGGCGGCGGCAAGTGCCCGCCCGGCTGGGACGCGGTGGCCGGCACCTGCTACATGTATGTCGGCGCGCCCATGACCTACGAGCAGGCGAGACTCTTCTGCTTGGTGAGGAGACCCAACTTGGAATTAATACGTATTTCTTATTATTATTTTTTTTTTTAATCAAAATTAAAGATTTTTAATCGAATTAAAATAATTTTACTTTAATAAACGAAATAAGTAATTAATACATTGAAGAAATTTACCAAGATGTAATAACAGTGAAATATATTAGTGTCTAAAATGCATTTCTTATAAATTATACAACAACTTAACTATTTGAACTCAACGCGACAACGACTCCGTGGCGCAACGGTAGCGCGTCTGACTCCAGATCAGAAGGTTGCGTGTTCAAATCACGTCGGGGTCAATGGAATACTTTTTGTACGAAAATATTGTTTTTTTTTTTAAGAAATTTATTAATATTTTTGTAACTTAAATCTGTTTATACGTAATTAAAATTTTCTAAACATTGAGTACAAAAAATAAAAAACGTTGAACATTCGATATGAACATTTGATTTACACGTAGGATTAAATTCAATGTTCGACCAATGGAAACTAAAAATTTAGTTGGAATATTTACTCTTACATTTTTAACATAATCCGCTAATATTTAACAAACGAAACAAAAAAAAAATTAAGACACAAAAATTAATTGCAGAATCATTAATTCATTTTTCATATCCATGCAGAAAGCTTTACATTTCGACTGTTTTTATTCAACTTCAGTCGGACAACGCATCAATGCCGTACATAAGCGGCAACTACGAGGGCCTGTACGAGTTCGTACGACGCCAGAGCCAGTGGTTCCAGTACGGCGACAGGGTCTGGGTGAACCACATCGACTACGTGACGCAGTGCACGTCCTTCGCCTTCTCCGCCGTGGAGGTTACGGATTGCAATCGAAAGAACGCGTTCATATGCGAGATTGGTGAGTATTTAATTTTACATTCGTATACAGTTAGACTGACCGGTTGGCGAAGTGGTAAGTAGCTCGCCTCTCACGCCGCAGGTCGCGGGTTCGATTCCCACGCATTACAAACATTTGTGTGCATGAATATGTCTGTTTGTCTTGTGTCTGGGTGTAATTTATTTATTTATTAGGAAGACCAACACCAATTTTTTACTTACTATAAATACATTTAATGTTAAGAAACAGACAGCCAATAACAAGTCTTCACGAATAGTTTACATTTTACAATTACACATTTACATTTTACAAATATCTATATATGTATGTATTCACAAAAAGAAAAGTATTTATATATGTAGTATATCAGTTGTCTGGTTTCCATAGCACAAGCTCTGCTTAGCTTGGGATCAGATGGCCGCGTGTGAATAATGTCTTAAAATATCATATTAAAGTTTATTACAAAGTAACGGCTTGTGCCGTTGATATTGTAAAATTCCTAGCTCTCGATTATATATGGATCGGAATTTTCCCTCTATACGAGGAAGTTGTAACAACCATCAAAAAGGTTACCCCAATAACAATGACATCACCGAAAATATATAAGATATTGAAAATGTATCTAACTTTTATTTTCTTTTACTTTGTAAAGTGAAAGAAGAAAATATTACAATGGTTCAGTATTACTCACTCTTTAATTTTGAATGGCATTGAAACTTGGGTTCCAAAAATATACCAAAAATTGACACACCAATACCAATATTAAAGACAAGCCTTGTCGGATTTAATAGATTTGTAATGAGACATACCGTCACTATAAATGACTTAATGATTTATTAATTCAATTATATAATTTGAAGTTGTTAAAAAAATTTAACTTTTGTACTAGCAATTCTCTTATCCAATTTACTAGTTGACTAACAATTATTTTAAAACGCGCACAAACAGATCCAAAGATAACAATAGACCCGCTGTCGTGGCGGGGGGACACGCTAGCTGTGGCGTTTATCGGCGTGCTGGCTGCCGCCGTGCTGCTGGTGGGAGCCGCGCTCCTCTGCTGGTACTCCAAGTCCAAGCACAGGTGGGCTTCATTTGGTTCACTATTATTGTTTTTGCCAGGAGAAAAATTAACTAGTGGCTTATCTGGTACCTAATCACCACTACGTGTTCGCAACAATCAGAAGAGTTTCAGAGGCGCGGCTTTTTTCTAGGACCTAAGTTATTTGAGGACACTTTCATATGATAATTGCCGGCGCTACCCAGTAAAAAGTGTCCAGTCACACAACTCTCCCTTTCTCTAATTTAACACAACTTAGGTTATAATATTTTTCCTTTTTACTTCCATCGATTAATTTGAAACGGTAAACATGTATTAATATGTAACTAATATGTTTAAATTTCATGTTAACTTTGCAGACATCTGCAGCGATTGGAGCGGCGGAATTCGATACGCCAGTCCCTGCACTCGGTCCGGTCCATCGGGAGCATCAACGGAGGCTTCCCTGATAACACATACAGAAGAAAGCTCGCACAAATGGTAAAGACTGATTGAAAATCTTTTAAATTATGTTATCTTCAATTATGGCGTTCATTGTCGATTTAAGCTCTTGCTTTACTTTATAAAGCATACCACAGTGTCGGTTTACCTTTGACCACCAAAAGATGGAAAAAGAAATTATTAATTATTTTAGAAAAAGTACGTTCTTACTTACGATTATACCACGCTTGATTGTTGTATCTTATTATATTGTTGTATTTAATACCAAAATACCGCCATTGCGTCTTATAATTTTGTTACAATATACTTGCATTATCATCTAACTGTTGTTACAGAGTACACGATCAACGGACACATTGACTAAGGGCTCGGACTACCGGAAGATACTCGCGTCTACCACGTCCATGGAGTCAGTGGAGAAGAGCCAGTTCAACTCTTCCATAGAAGACAACCAAAGCTTCGATATCTACGAAGCGCACAACCCCAGCAATGTCATCCAACTAAAACACAGCACATTCAATAAAAAACCGTCACCGGAATATTCCGTACCAGAAACAACTAGACCGTACAATCTCGGCTACCGGAACGATGGATATAAAGAGAATTCCGGACACAGTGAGACCCCTGTAAGCGCTATGACAGAAGAATTGCCGATAATTCACCACCCTGGTGGACTCACATCACCGGAAGACGAAACTCTATCGCCGACTAACGACTCTCAATACTTCACCTCAGATACGTTACCATTGAGACCCTTGGCGTCCGACCCGTCAGCTTTGAAGCGGGAGTTGGAGAAAGAAGGGAAGGTATACGGCCCGTATGGGACGCCCAACTATGGTACTCAGCCAAAATTATCTTTCCTTATGGAGTTGAGATCTAAAATGCCGGAACAACCGCAGCCCGGCGCTGTACCGACAACTACATTTGGGCAGAGGCCTGATACGCCAGGTGATTATTTTGTACCTTTTTTACCTAATTTAGTTTAATTTAAATATTAAATAGGGTCAACCCGTATGTTTTGAAACAACTGTAGTGAATTAATTTCATTTCTATTGTTGTAAATTTCCCGAAAACTTTTAATTATGGACTTTTGATTTGGATGGATGTTAAAAGAGGAAAAACACAACAGCAGCAGAATTTACGTTTATTACGCCACCTTTTACGATTTAACTATCAAAAAAATAATTGTTGCAAATTTAGCTTCAAAGGGAGAGAATAAGCAGTGATTAAAAACTCATAATCAGCAATATAAATAATCTATTTACGTTAACAGATCAACAGCAGTTTTACGACGATACAATCGCATCGACGCCCCAGCCTCCGATGTACTCCTACGATTCGCCGTCAGAGGCCCTCGCGAGCTACGACTCCAGTCCGACCTCCTCGCGCGACACCTACCCGTCGGACCTCCACCCCAGGTCCAAGTCCGAAGCGCTGCTAGAAACTAACTTCGACTTCGATGACACGACTCCCACACAAATGACCGAAGACAACCGATCATACAGCCAACCATTGGAAACAGCCATGTAAATCATTATTTCATATGGCAACTTTAAGTTACCATATGAAATAATGATTACACTAAACACTCGCGTTGAATACAATGTTAATTGTCATATCATAAAACACCTTCCTCTCGTTAGGCTGACCGAATACAGCTAAATTGTATTAATAAACAATGGTAAAAATTATGTATAAACCTATGATAGACGTGTTCGATACAAATTCGACTTTCATGACGCTCGAGTTTTGGTAGTATCAGTGAATACGCGAGAGAATTTAGTGTATTATTTAAGATGATTTTATACGATTTTACATCACAAACCGTTATGTTTTAAAGTGTGAACACGAAGATTTTGAATGTTAACTTAACGCGGAATATATTTTTGAATTGATGTCGCTCATTGGCGGAATTACGCAACATTGTACGAAGTTACCCCTTGGTGGCTTTAAAAATATTTACTTTTGGGACCCGGATTAGGTATCTGTATGTTTGTAAAATCTTTGATTAAAACCTATAAAAATATCCTTTACGGATAATAAACTAACAAAAATAAAAAACCTAACCTAAAAGTAAATAACCTAAAAAGTTTTAAACATGAACACAATATAGTGCAATTAATATTTCTAAATGGCCTTATTAAAAAGCGATTGTAGAAATTTAATAAACGTTAATAAATTTGTACGCTAGTAGAATAATTATACCGCAAATCACTGCACCCATAAAATTATGATAATTTGAATATGAATAATGATTTTCATGGTACATTTTACATACCACTCTTTATGAGTTTACCGCGAAAACTTCTTAATGATCAATGTTGCTATAAATTATTTTATCCAACAATTTAAAAAAAAAATCGTTTACAATAATTCTAAGGAGTTTGAAGTTTCATGTCTTCGTTAATTAAATAATACTAGTAACTAATTATCGCTGATAGTGTAGTAGTTTTGAGTTTAAGAAATCAATGTTGAAGAAGCAAACAAAAGACTGAAAATATTTTTCACATATAATGTTCTATTGCATTTTTATATTTAGCTTCATTTATTCCATTCCTACACATCGACGCTTTTTTCTATATTAATATAACTGAAAGTAATATATAAATCGGCTATTATATAAAATGTACCAGTAGGTACCTATTTTTTGATTTTTATCATCTCACTTGTATGTTTTAAAATATTGCTTGCTTGACGTTCTTAAATCTTGCTTCAGAAAACAATTATTTATAATAAAGTAAATTCTATGTTAAACTAAGTATCACATAGGGAAAATTAAGCAAGATCTCATGTAAGTAAAATAATAAAACTCTTTATAGGAGTTTTATTATGAATTGAAGAATGATTTTGTAGATTTATTTCCAATTTTGGAATTAAGTTGCCTTAAGATTAATGACAATTTTTTTTTAAGAAGCAGCACTAACATTTGAATAGATTACGATATTTAGTTGCAGTTACAGTTTTAGCTGTAAATCAATTTTGTAACTTGTCAAAGTATAGTTCTAAGTTCATGTAATGTGTCCGTCCTTAGGTTAAAAATAGAAATCATAAAGAAATATTTTAATATACATTATTGTTTTTTCGTGTATTATTTTTCTTTTTAATTTTGTTTAATATACCACTTTTATTTTTATTCAAGTCACATCACATCCATTAAATACGAAGAGAAGTTATTTATACATTGAAGAAAAAAGTGTACATTTTTCTATATTTGGTTACGCTTTATTTGTTAAATTGTACAAATGTAGGAGACAAATATTAATTTTTAACAAGAAGGTTAATAAATTTTTAATATTTTAGTAAGCGCTGTTTTATTTATAATAATTTTCGGAAAGTTCAAATGTCTATTTCACAAAAGTTCTAACAAGATATGATCTACTAATTTTTAATCGCTCATTAAAAATATTTTAACAGGATTAACCATAGTGATGTAGATATAAATTAATTTAATAAACGCAATTTATCGATGAATTATGCAAAATAAATTCAAGCAGCTATATTTAAATAAAACGTAATTTTACTGATTTCACTTTTTTTTGTGACCGGTTGGCGCAGTGGAAGATACTGGATAGTGGTAAGACTTGCCTTTCAAGCGCAGGTCCTGGGATTTTTAGTACAGTACCAGTACGTTCGTTTCGTACGAACGTATTCGTTCGGTGGAACATACTGCGATCGCCCGCCTGCCAAGCGTAGCGATTATGACACATTTCTCCCCAATGATGCGATCAATGGGGGAGGCCTATGTCGCGGCAGTGGACGATCATAGGCTGAGATGGTGGTATTTTATAAGTTTATAAACATGTCCACATTTTTGAAATACAAGTAATATAATTTAAAAAATGTTAAACTCATTCGAATAGTATGAAAAATAGAAAAATATTTGTAGTCGTTTCTTAAAGTAACTATGGATGGGTATGGTTGTAAAATATCTTTTGTACGTCGATGACCAAATCTTGCTTGCGTCATCAGTAGAGAACTTACAATTTATGCTGAATTTAATGAATGATTCGATGACTTGAAGGTAGAAGTATAAAGACAGACGTTGATAAGACGAAAGTAATGGCGTTTGAAAAAGAACAAAGTAGCGAGAGAGGTGTGCAAGGATTGAGCCAAGTGAAAATTCGTAATCTCTGCCTACTCCTCTGTATAACGGGACGTGACTTTTTGAAGTTTTGTGTATTGAAATTTGTATATTTTTTTGCCTTAAAATAGACATATAACTTTAATGAAATAATTATATGAAAATAAAAGTGTCTCAAGTAGCTGATTTTTTTTTCGAATTTTTGTAATTCAAATATTTTACAACACTATAATATTTTATCACGATGAACAAAATCGGTATTAATTTTTATGACATGATAAATGCTTACTACTTTAAATCATGTTTGAGTAGATAATAAAAAAATCCAAGAAAAATCGATTGCGTGCACCTCTCTGTGATACTGTTGATGCTTTGGTTCGTTATAAAGCCTATCCCAGTCTCACGAAAGAAGACCTTGAAGAATGTTGCTATTCTCTGAACTTTAAGATTACCTAAATCTTAATAATTTAGGTAATCTTAAAATTTGAAATCTCTAATTTCCAGATGGATTTATTTGATAGACTTTATCTGAATTATTTAAATGAATATCACTATCACCATCAAATTCAGTTTCGCTATCATTCGCCGTAGATATTATAAACCGTCGTTTCTAAAATATTCGTCATCTTCAAATGTTAGCTTAAACAATTAAGCTAATCTTCTGTTGTTACGTTTGCGAAAGCTTCTTTCGTCAATTCTTCATTTTTTAACAGGTATTATTTTGCATAAAAACACGGTAAAAGCTCCGATAACAACAACATATGTATGAGCCGAAAGCCTAGCCAGCTGTCAAAATTAGCTTAACTTTTAGGTGTGTAACTCGGAAATTCATTCCTGAAACACTTAAAAATTGAAGAAGATAATTTTGATAACTCACAATAGGGAAGCGTGTATAATAGTTAATAAATCACTTCAATTTAATTATCATAGAACTTGGTACCGGTAGTTTCATGGTTGATGCAGCGCAGATTGTAAAAAAATAAACATTTTAACCGACTTTAAAAAAAAAAAGAATAAGTTTCTCAATTCTCTTGTATTTTTTACGTTTTCTGCTGCAGTACTCCGTCATTTACGAAAAGATTTCAAAAACATTTCTTTTGATGGAAAAGGGACATTCGCAGGTGGGTCCCTGTGGGTTAATTTTGAATATTATTGGACCTTGGACTCCGAAAATATACGACAGTTAATATATTGGTAGAAAGTTTTATTTGTTCTATTTATTTTTCTTTAAACCGATTTTCGATAATCCAAGGTTATTCGTTGTTTGCGGAAGTTCACTTCACCCTCATAATTCCCATCAACGAAGTACCATATAGTCTGTAATACAATATCAAAGAGCATATACCGAAAAACTAATGCGATACTTCATTGGCGAGAGCTATCAAAATTGTCATTCAAAATTAACAAAGTTATGATATCCAATAGACAATAGAGGTGCGATCGAATCGTAAGGTGGAGCAGAGTGGATTATATGCTCCTTGAGAGTGGATGGTATTTTTTTGTATTGCATTGACTTGACAACGGTTGACATAAAAGCAGTGTTATGTTAAGTAGCAAAATATTTATTTAAGTTATGAATTAGGGTTCATAAAATGAAACAAAAAACGTTTTACACGTTAGTCTGTAAAGTTGCACGTCTCAGCTATCCCATCGTAGAGATATCAAGTTACTAATTTCCTTTCCTTTGTAACTTGTATTATTTTTTGTAGTCACATAAAAGTTTTGACTGAAAAAAATTCGCGATGGATGCTACAGGCTCGATAAACAATGACGAAATTGAGACTATGGAAAACGAAGAAGAGGTCATCGATGATTCGGAAGAAAGAGAACTAGTGACAGATTCATGCTCTACAAAAGTACTAAATAGTGACGACCAACCAACAGATAGATATCGACTTGTTTACATACTTTTCTATCTCTTCGGGATCACATCGCTTGTACCATGGAATTTCCTCATAACTGCAAACGATGTAAGTGATTAATAATTACTAAATTTCTTATACAAGTCAGTGCTTAATTTATTTATTTCGTAATACCAAAATTTATACCTAAGGAGTCAATTCATTCCATGTTCAGCATTATTTGCATATTCTGTTTTAAAATCGTTGATTTTAAATTTTACTAATAATTTGAAATTTAAATTTATAAATTACTAATAATTTGATCAAACTATAAAATTTATTTCTAATTCTAAGTAAGTTAAATAGACATAAGTTTTAACAACAGTCTTGTTAAGTGGAACAATTTTGTGTTTAAAATTCACAGTGTGCTTATTTTATTTTATAACTGGTTTTCTTTGTCAAGAATTTAATTTTTTACATACTACTGTAAATTTATAATGCCATAGTGGTTCCGGTGGGGGGGTAATCACAATAGCATTAATATTTATTTTTCACATGGTAATGGTAAAAAAGCTCAAAATAGCATAGGGTGATGGGGTGGACAATGGATACTTTCTGCCTTGTGAAGAATTAGGATGATGATTGGTCAAAATTGTACCAGTTTTAGCTTGTTCCATATTATTTATAAGCTGAAGAATTTGTTTCTACACTTTTAGTCTTAAGAACTATCATTTGGATTTGAATGAATCGTTTTGCAATTAAAAGAAGTGCAATTAAAAGTGGCAAAGTGTGTAAAACCATGGGGTAGAACTAGTTTTATTTATAGGAAGCTAAATTATTAGAATACCAGCCTAACAAGGTTCCAAGTTTTGGCAATTCTGTTATAATTGTTCTACAAGGTTATTCTTACCTATTTCTTATATATGACTTATGTACTTAATTTCAAAATGAAGTCTTCATTAAAACCGTAGTTTTTGAGTATTTCATGGATGTAATTTATATATTATCCTGTCTTAATCACAAAGGTGTTCTACAAAACATATTAATTCAAGCCTGTGTTCCTTTGTGCCCTGTTAAAAAACAAACAAATGTGCAGTAATGCAGTAAAACAGGTTTGAAGGACCTCATATTTAAATGTCAAAGTATGCTGATTCAGTTATTGGCATTAAAATAAATCTATTATAAAAATATATAACTAGACAAAAAATTAATGTACTAGTATAGAAGATCTTATATGTTTGAAATTCATGTATTAAAGAAATTGATGCTTATGAACAACAGCTAGTTTACAATTTATTTTTATTGTAGAGCATATATTGTCTGAAAAGAGAGTGAGGGAAAGAGAGAGTGTGTAATTAGTCTGAAAAACTTTTCTCCGAATCAGTAAGCTTTACAGTTAAAACAATATTTACATAGACACTGTATATGTCTGGAATACAATATAGTTACGAAATACTGATGTCATTGAAAAGGAAAGGATAAAATAAAAAATGTAATAGTTAGTCATATTTTGGTTGTAGTCATAGTGAATATGAGCTATTTATTTATTTATTGATATTACTCTAGTCTGATGAGTTTTGAGCTGATAATGACTTTTAAATCATCCTTACTTTTATTGAAAATTAACTGTGGTTTTTAATTTTTGAATATCATAACTAGTCCATTTCTGCTTTTAACTTTTTCTGCTGCATATTTTATTAAAAATGTATATTCTAACTGAAAGTGATTCTAGTGCCTAACAACTACAAATGATCAACAAAAGTAAAAAGATTTTTTTTTTAATTATAAAATTTCGGCCCAAATTCCTGAGAAGGGTTAGTGGCAGGCCACAGAAACTTTACCCAAAACCAGTCACAGTATGTATTACAGTGGGGTCCAAGAGATATGGAAGAGTAGCATATATTGTGCCGAATCCAACTAAGAAGGAAAAGGGCAGGGTTAGATTAGTAAAATTTGATGATCATCAAATATTACAAATCAAACTAAGGATTGGATCCTTTAAGTACCTAGTCTTACTGTTACATCCATTTGTAATAATAAATAACATTTTATACAAATCTACCTTAATGCAACTACGTCACTTACTAACCTCTATCTATTTGATGTCAAGGCAATGTTGCAATTTCATTATTATTACATTCATATTACTATAATAGTATCTTTTATCAAGGCTTGTTTTAATAATTAAAGTATACAGAAAATTAGTTATGGATAGGCACATTCCCTGTCAATTTTAATACAATAAGTTCTATTAACTAATGTATTAAATATAATGGAGATACATATTTCAAGTATAACAATTAGGCAAAAAGCAAATAAAGCTTAGTTTACATATATAAAAACGATTGTTTTGACAACAAGGTAGGCAGCAGTGTATGTTTCAAAGGCACAGCTTTACTTAGAAAGTATTTAAAGATTAATGTTTCTTTTCCTTTTTAATTTTCTGCTTACTTCATCTTCACTTCTTTGTTTACAAGTTAAAACCAATTAGTCTCTTTTTCATAATTATTAAATGTTTTCTAGAAAAACAGACTTGGCAAATGCTTTGGCAATATAATTTAGAAATGCTTCTGCCATAACCCAAAGGGGTAGGCAGAGATAACGAATGTCCATTTGGTGCGATCCTGGCTCACCATTTTCGCTTCTATTACATCCGTTCAACATACGTATCTGTTACAAGTTCTCGTTATATCACCTTTCTTCCCCTGCCAACATTTTTATTAAATGTAAGAATATGTATTTTGGTAGAAAGGCCTATCTCGTCATTTAGTACAATTGGCTTAAACAGTCTATTGTTGTATATTGATTTTAGTATTGGATGTACAAGTTCCGTGACGTGAAACCCAACAATATGACGATGTTTGTGCGCAAGACACAGTTTCAAGCCGAGTTCACATCCTATCTCAATGTGGCCACAGCTATACCCAACTTGGTGTTCCTCGTCCTCAACTCATTGTATGGACATTTGTAAGTATAATGTATAATGTAAAGTCATAATCTAAAGATAAGTTAATGTAATCTTCTACTGCTGGAAAATTGCAATGGCCACTGGAATGAAAAGTTTGAATTCCTAAGACATAGTATTTATTTGTAAAGGGAAAAGGTTTGGTTTACCTTAATTTCAATGATAAGAAATGCAAGAGCCATTTTGTATTTAAGGATGGAATATGC